>JAUELE010231696.1:0-12027 GCA_031471655.1 Diodora aspera | reverse complement strand
GTTAACCCAAGCTGCCTTTCAGCGCTAGAAGGTCATTACACTCCAACAATTGGAGGACCAGTACCCAGTTTCAGCTGACTAAGACAATTTGAGTAAAGTGTCTTGTCTAAGGACACAACACAGCGCCACGAGCCGGGGACGAACCCGGGTCGCCAGATTACAAATCCGACGCTTCACCATGCGGCTTTAACAAGGATTGGGTTACTGGGGACGTATTCTTTGCAAGTGACAACATGTCATGAGGTCTGTCTGAAAATAACTAGCACAATCCTAAAACTGTCCTGCGCCCCAGAAACATTTGAGGTAATCTTGAGCTGTCTCACCTTCATGAAGTCATAGAGATCTGTGTCAGTTTTGAACTCCCACTCTAGAACTTTAGGGAACTTGAAGTCTTGTCTCTCCCCACCCCAACACTCGATCATCCCTCCCTTGTCAACCGACACGGCCACTTCCAACACGCTGTTATACTGAAAACAAAGAAGAGTGATCGGAACTGATGATCTTGGAAAATTCCGAATACTTGATACATGCCCTGGATTTTTGTACCCTTTCTCTTTACCTTGTATTACTATAAGATAATGCCCTATACACTGATAATGATACTGACATACTACACAGAAAAACATTGAAAAAAGAGAGAGATAAACTCCACAATTAATCCAAGAGATGACACTGCGACCATCAGGAAAAGTTTGAATGGTTTATTCACAACGTGGTTCAGCCTTTAGTGACCTGAGGAAGGCCGCAAAGGCCGAAATCAGTTCATCTCAATTTTTCAATTTTATGCTCTATTCTTAGAGCCCTTCAGATAGTATCCATGTGATCTCCAAGTGATGACACTAATGAGAACTCAATTTTAAACAGTTTTGTACTTCCTCATTAACCTCTCCCCGACAGGTGTGACAGCTCACAAACTCTATGCTGAATCACCCCTGTCCCAATGAGCCACTTATTGTGAATTTGAGCTCTGCCCTCTGATTGGAGGCAAGCGATTGTTATTGCCCAACCAGGGCCATCGTTTTAAACGTCATTCAAAAAACAATTCGTTTCTTTCCGCTTACTTCGGGAGGCTAAAAATAGAAACAGTACAGTTAAAAACGTCACAAAACTCTTAACCAGACACTCGAACAGTCCGCAACAAGATTGTACCCGAGTTCCCACAATGTAATACATATACAGAAACTGAAATATCGATATAGTAAATGAAAGCAGCTGTCTAAACACATAATTTTTTATGATACAAAATATCGCCGACAATGAAGTATTCAACAAATTAATCCATCAGTCACACGTTTCCAATACCCGCAAAGTGCAGTGTACGCGCTAAAAAAGGCATAACCAGTGCAAATAAAGTATTCCGGATTTAGAAATACGGTACCCAGTTTAATGAATCAGGCAGCCATGCAAATCGATATATAACCGAGATTCCAAAGGTTATGCAAAACAATCTGATTGTTCTCCGGACCAACGAGTGCATTCACTTCCTGCGCATCCGAAGTGTTTGTTTGCTGTCCACAACGACCCGTATTATCGACCTGTCTGGTTGTAAGCCTAAGGGTGGGTCTGGGTGGATAACCAAGCTTCTACGTCAAGGCTACGCGGAGCATGACGTGAACTTGCGGAGGTGGTGAAATAAGGTTATGCGGGGCATGACGTGAACTTGCGGAGGTGGGAAAATATTTCCGGTGTTTCGCAAATGCCCGTATGTGGTGATGGAGCCAACCACAAAAAGTCAAAAACACTGAACATTTTACTATATTATGCTCCTTTGTGTTTAGCCCTAGATTAGGGACAGGAATATATATTCCCAGAGGAGTAATACTTTAAGCATATCCCTGCTTTTGTTTAATTTAAAAACAAATACTGAATATATTGTCACCACCTAATATAGAACTAAAACATTTAAGGCGACTGGGCCCCACGTCTAAGGGAGTCTCACACTTGGGTGTCATTACTGTTTGTTTACTGTCACTCAGGGCCCCTGTCCTTTTTAGCTTCTAGTTGGGCCCTTCACCAAAGGGGCCCCGTGCTCATTTTGTTTACTCTGGGTTCGTGCAATGTTAGCTATCAATTGGGCTCTAACAAAGTGGCACCAATTGTTATCACGGTTCCTTAAACCCGCCCTTAAAGATCCATGAAGTTTCACCATGATGTTACTGCCATATAACTGTTAACATGACAATATAGAACTCCATATGGAGTGGGGGGGGGATAATAATAATTAGCAAGGGTATATGTAAACAACTGAGTATAGTGCATGTGTGTACCGTTCTATGTATGACAGTCACATTTCATGCTGTAGACTAGGCTAACACTTAGTATCTATGAAAACGTGCCCATCCACAAAATAAACTGTGGTTTTCAATATTTGATTTTTAATTGAATAGGAACCCCTATCCAGGAGCTGTTTTGGAATCAAGAATGTAAAAGGCTTCTGAATAAATGTTGGCACTTTTACGCCAAACTGTATGGCACATGGAGAATGTGGGCGCTATCCCCTCTTTGTAAATTATTACATAAGGTGTGTAAAATACTGGCTTAAAGTAATAGCAATGCATGCAGATCGATTGCCTAAGAAATTTTATACTATGCTGTTAAATCCAGATTCTATTGGATATGACACCTGGGTGTCTAAAATCAGATACCTACTTTTCACATACGGTTTTTGTTATGTATGGGTGTCACAATCTGTCGGTAATGTAAACGTGTTTCTGAAAGAGTTTAAACAAAGGGCAATTGATGTATCATTTCAGAGTGGACTTTAACTCTTTCTTACAGTTTACGATGTTATGTTTACAGATGTTATAAATCGTTACTAGTTCAAGAAAGAAACTTATTATGTCTTGTAGACAAACCTCTGAGGAATGCACTGATACAATTGAGACTTGGTCTGTCTGACCTAAACATTATTACTGGAAGAAGAGAGTCTACAGACAGACACCTACGTACTTGTCCGTTTTGTTTTAGTTATATTGAAGTTGAAATTCATTTTCTGTTTATCTGTGATGCATATAAATGTCTGCGATCAGTGACCGTATGTGGGCCAGTGACCTCATATACAATAAAGCTTTGAATCCTTGAATCAAGAAACCTAGTTTTGCTTTAATAACAAACTAGACTTGAAAAGATCGTGAAAAAGGCTTTAATAATTGACCCCACAGTCATGGCGCAGCACTGGCTATAGAACTATAGGGTTGCCAACGTTTCATGATCCATTCTTTTCTACTAAGCTAGCTAAGAGGATAGAAGAGTAAATGTATCCCTAGAGGAGTAATAGTCCCTCAAGTTCTTGGCAATAGCTGCATATAACTAAACCTGAGGGCCTTGACAAAAGTCTAAAAGGAGTGTCAAAGAGAAAATGACAGTCTTGTTTAGACTAAACATTAATCCATGAAACATTCAATTATATATTACTTTTATTTTCTTTCAAGAGACTGCCCTCTTCTATATCCAATTTCATATGGGGACCGCCCGGCCTAGACTTGCTAAATTTGAGCTAGATTGACTCAGGACTCTATTAAAAGAAAGAAGACTTGAAAAAATTCTAGATTTTGGACAAAGCGATTTTATATGTTCAAATACGTAATTAAACAAACAAATTAACTACATGTAACTCGTATAGAAATGCAGCCAATATTCATTGTGCAGAAGAACACATATTATCATACCATGCATCAACACCAAGACAGAACATTGTCACAACATGTACAGCAGACTTAATGGCCTTGTCAGCCATGAAATATACGACCTCTAGCGGCAGCACTCAATCCCCAGTACCTGTGCTTCGTCAACTGTACCCTCCCTCCCTCTCCGACTCCCTCCCGGCCCAGGAGACGCAACGACCTTGACGGCAGAGAGTGCGTCGTTATTCGACATTATAATTTCCACTCATAACAGCACACAGAGAGCTATTACTGGTGATGCAATGGCTAGTGGAGAACTCTGCACGCGTCGCGTGGCCCTGTCAGGAGTTCCTGCAAGTTCTTCCACGCTTGACGGATTTCGCGGTGCACCGAGTTTGTATTCATCTTCTATTGCGATCAATATATTTTTGTAAAAACAAATCATGGGCTTTACCGAACTCTGAACGCTGCATGCCTCGGTGTGCAGATTAGAAAGGTAATTAGCAGTTATGTGATTAATGTACAAGGCAGTGTACGGAGTCACCTTGAAGAAGCGATGCCTTGCGGAAAATTGCACTGGCTGAACGCTTGTACGGTCGCCACGAGAAACAGACGTCTGTGCCTTTATGAGACAGCAAAATGATCGCCGGATCAAGTTTGACAACAATCATGCAATAAACATAGTCATTCAAATCATAAAATGTGTAGGCGGCCACTTGCAGATGCTCTGTATTTATACAGGGCTGTCAGGGTAAACGTTGCTTTATAGCTCTACTCTTCACAACGCATAAAATGATGCATTGACAAGTTGACATAGAAATAAATTTATATGGGAAGAGAAGTTGAGATTTTACGGCCTTGTCTCCTGAGTCAAATATCACAGGGAAGAGGAGGCGGTGGGCGGAGTGATGATAGTTTACGTCAATGTATGTTCATCCTCTACACATCTAGATTTTCTATGTATGCCATATTAACATGTCAGTAGGTAGGTAGGTATAGCGCATGTCTGTCTGCTGTATATGTATGTATGTATGTATGTACTTTATTTGATTTGTAAAAGGAATGAATCACCAGTGTCAATAAGAAAGCTGTATCGCCCCCCCCCCTCCCCCCAGTTGAGTGTTCGAAATATCAAAAGGCTATCAAATCTCCAGAAGCCTGCTGTGCATGAAATGTACTGTTGTAAGGAAAACTAACCAACCAACGGAGTATCGAGCAATCATTTCTGAGGAAAAGACACGAATCTTATCGAGCCAGATATAGGGGTCATCTATACATTTTCTGAAACCGGAAGTTGAAACTCTGCAATCGGTTTCCGGCTGCGTTTCTCGCTGAAGTGTTTGCTTTTCAAAAACAAACAAAAAACAGACATAAGTCTTGCAATAAGAGGAGACATGTCCCCAACACTGAGTCTCTTACGTGTGACACTGGACTGACCTAGTTCGGATGCCATCCTTGTGTACAATCCGTGTTATTAAAATGAACGTTATTGTTTAACATAATACAATGTTTAGCTAACCTTAACCCCGGCGTAACTGCACTATAAGATTTGAAAAAAAATCAACTTCCGGTAGCCTAACGCTTGTCGTAATTTACGACTGAATTTAAGATTTGTTGCTTTCAATCCTTCTATCGATCCATTTTCTTTTCTCTCCGCGTGCGGATCCTACATCACTGAATCTGACATGCGCAGTGACATACTGGATTGTTGTTATGACAACATCATTTGTTTTTCGCGTAACTGGAATGAAGCGATGACACACTTACAATAACACAGAGACAGTTTTAAAAAGATAATCGACCTACATGTATATCGTAGAACGGTAATAATGGACAGCTTTGCTTTCAGTTCTTTGTATTGCGCATTTACAGACATTTTATATCGTATTAAGCTCATCATGTTGCATTATGGCCCATCTATACTGACGTCCAAAAGAAAGTATACCAAATGATTTCAATTATTTTCCCTTACGTCTTTATGCCATAGTTGATCAAAAGGACGCTTGGATTTCGGTGAGTGTTATTTGATTGACATCATCTCATTGATAAACCTTCCAGGTCTCGAAAGGGTTATATCTCTTGCATATCCAACGCATTTGGGAATTTATTTAGTAGTCTATCAAAATCTTGGCATACTTTCTTTTGGACGTCAGTATATGTTATTGATTGATTTATTGATTTGGTCTTCTCAAGCGTGACATATCGACTCAACATTCACTGAGGTGTGTCTTGTCGTATCAAAACTAAGTTGGAAACAATAAGAAGCGGTTGTGAATGTGTTCCAAAGCTCTGTCTGTCATTCTTATCGTTATTATATATGTATTACTGCAAGTTTATCTGCTCTTTTAGTTAATAACTGCGGATTTATTTGAGCACTCGCTTTACGTGTTGCTTGGAGAAACGCGCCACATCACACGTTACATTATTATTATTATTATAGAAGACTTGTATAGCGCTAAATCCGGGTTGTATAGCCTGCTCAACGCGCTCGGTTCCCTGGTGTAACCCAAGCAGCCACAAGAAGGTAGAAGGTAGAAGGTCAACAACACTCCTGATGTAGGACCAGTACCCAGTTTCAGCTGGGTGGACTGAGGCAATTGCCAGGTGTGGTGGTGAGCCAGGAGGAAAGCCCGCATCACCAGTGGGGAGCTTGATGCAATGATGCGGTGAAACCTGCGAGCTACTGCTGGTACTGGCGAACCAATGGTGATGTCACAATGTGACAGTGCACCACATTATCACTGCGTGTAAAAATAATGACTACTGCAGGGAAAACATTGTTTAAACATTGTTACTACTTGGAGGTTTTGTTCTGTAACGTTTTGAATCAACTTTTGATGCATCATAATTATGTAGGTGGTTCGCAACTCCGTTACGTATTGAAAGTCAAACCTTTGGTAAGTCTAGAAATAACTCGCACACCACGGGCTGGATGCTTTGCCATTGTAACCAATTATTGTTAACAATTTCCATCATCTAAAATATCTTACATACATCTTTTAGCAGCACTAGAAATGCCAGCGCGTGGTTAAAATACTTATGTCTTAACGAAAACCATGGAGATGTTGAAAGACTAACCTAGAAATTGTAATATACAATGTTCTTGTTTTTAAGCATACATTCTCGCAAACATAAGCAAGATAGAGATACGCGCTTATCTATATGACCAGTTGGTGAATGTAAAATCAGTGGGAAGGTTAACTTATTGTCTAAATTTTCTCCGCAAGTTAAATTAAGTTTAAATGTCTTGCATTAAGTACTAGTAATCGACTGAACAATATTTTGTGCGATCATATTATTTATAGTATAGTAACTATATAGGATACGTTATTGCATCCAGCAAGTTCTGGCCTTCCAGCGTTGTCGTGGTCTATTAAGATATCCGTCGGCACTTGAAAATGAGGTTGGTTTACGATTCAAACATTCCTCGATGCATGGGGGTACCGAGATGAAGTCTAGGGACCTACTGTGATGCCAGTTTGGAACAGCGAAAACCTACAGTATATATGCATTTTCTTTCAGCAAGGCAATACCGTATACCACAAGAACCAATCCAGACCCCATTGCAGTGGCGTCACAAGATTGTTTGTTTTGTGTGTTTCTCCTACCAGAACAATAATGTTGGATCTTGTATAGCGCTATATCCAGGCTGTATACCTTGCTCAAAGCGCTCGGCATTATTACCCTGGTGTAACCATAGCAGCTTCTAGGCGCCAGAAGGTTAATAGCTCTCCTGATGGGAGACCAGTGCCCAGTTTCAGCTGGGCCGACTGGGGTAGTTACGAGTAAAGTCACATTAATGTCACATCAATGACCCAGTGTGAGGCAGAGCAAACCACTAAAGGCGTGAGAGCTTCAGCGATTAGAGCTTTTTACCCATCCAGGAACTGCGAGGGCTTAATGACGGCCTATCACAAAAATCCCTTTTTTGTCAGTGATCTGGTTGGCGAACATATTGTTAAGTTTGTCCAGGGACTAGACTAGGCCTTGGTCGAGCACCGTGTACAGGGAGACATAAATCGTATTCTTCGGCGATTCCCAGTCGACTTAATGAAACTAATTATTTCGTTTTTAACTTGACGTTAAGTAATAATTCAGCTATATCATCACAAATTCATACATATTAAAGAGTTCAGTGCGAATCGACTCATAATGACCAGGAAAAGTCTGGCTATGTAGTAGAGTGTCAAATTTCTCTCCTGAAGAAATCGGTTGCAAACTGCCTTCGAGATGAAGTACCAGTTGCAACAGGCAACCTGTGTACATGTCCAGACGATGACAAATTGTCTGTACAGGTGGCATCTGCGTGTTTTACTATCATTCAGTGAATCAGAGGCGTCAGCGATGAAGTAAAATCAGCACGGATTTGTTAATGGAGCGAACATTTGATTGGATTTGTTTGTTTTTGGATGGTGTCACTAAGGCGGGGGGGGGGCAACTCATTGTGTCACCCCCTTTCCATGGACATCCTTCTATATATTAGATCATACACACACACACACACACACATCTATCCGCACCCCATAATGATCCCACTGTCAGACTTCCTGAACAACAGCATTCTTGTGTTGTCATGACAGAAACGTTCTCCTGACATAATCACCATAGTAAGAATATCCTGCCAGCCAACGCAGCAACACGGTATCCCCAGTCAACCGTCAGAGCATCGTGCAGTGTAAACTCTTCCTTCGAACGTCTTCTGACGCTGACTTGTGGCATGCATTTATGCACGAAGTCACTATACTCATTATTGATCCAATGTTAAGTGCCTGGATATCTATGGACAGTTGTTTGGGCACTGACACTATGCGTTTAATGATTATTTTATTGACTACATATAAATTCGTCTATGGAAGACAAAGACTCCAAATAAATGCGTATTTAATTTTAAAACATCCGCCACCCGCATCAGGTTTTTCAGATGAAAAGGATGATAAAGTATAGGGATAACTTCTCATTTTGGAACCAAAGTGTGTGTGTGTGTGTCTGTTTATAAGAAAAATGTTTGATACCACTGAGTGTCATTTAACAATAACCTCTGACAGCACATAATCTCGGACACACGAAACATGTGTCCAGTTATGTCTTCATGGCGTTCTGATACCAGTTTATGTACGACCTAAACCACAGATAGTTTTGTACAGGCATTTGCAAATGAGAATAGAAATATAATTCAGGAAAAATGAAAATATGATCAAACGAAATAAAAAATTGATAACATATGATAAAAAGGAATTAAAAAATGAATAACAGTAAATGAAAATCCATTTATCTTATTTCCCAGGTAACTGGAAACTTTTCACCTCATGCATGATGCATGGCAAACTACATAGTCAAGGTTCCTTGCTTGCACGCTGTCATGGTGATGTTCACGGAACGGGCTCTCTGTAGATTTAAATTAATTACAAGTTACAGGAAAGTGAACATTCAGGTAAACAACCACTCTTTCAAATTATTTTGATGGCACAGCGCAGGGGAAGGTGTGCGAGTACGCCATACTTCGAAAGGAAAGCAATCACAAAACACTGTAACTTAAAAATTAAAGCGCAAAGGAACCAGTGAAGCATAGTATAAGTGTTCCATATAAAAAGTCCAACTGAAAACCATCTTTTATATACCTTACAGTGAATGTCTAAATTCGTATTGTATATATACTGAACCGCAAAAGAAACGTTACAATGGATAGATTTGTCCGAACACTGTAAACATACTTTGAGACATATTAAAAAGATGAAACTTGGCAAGACTGATCATCAAGTTTGAAATTAAGGTGTGAAATGTTCTTAAAGTGAAACCCAACACTAGTCTCTGAAAAAATGGTATCACAAGTCAGTATCTCGTGTGTCCGCCATGTGCATTGATGACTGCCGTGCAACGTCGATACATGGAATGGATGAGACGGTTGATGAAGGTCATAGGCACTTGAGCCAACACTCTGGGTAACGCCTGACGTAGTTCAGTTGCAGTTGTCGGACGTTATTCAGCCGTCTTTGAGTCTCGTCCCACAGGTGCTCAATGGGATTTAAATCGGGACTGAGGGCAGGCCACTGCATGGTTCTGATGCCAATCTGCTGGAGGAAGTCTCTTGTTACTCTCGCAGTGTGGGCATGGGCGTTACCATGCCGAAACTCGTGGTTGTGGCGTCGTGCCAAATGAGGTATGACGTGTGGTCAATGTACCGAGCTGCTGTGACACCATTGCCTCTGCCTGGACCGATGTACTGGAAGACCACAGCTGGGCCAACCCTATGTGCAAGACCAATTCCATCCTACACCAAACTGCTCGGACCAACCCACGAGTCTCTCTCCACAACACAAGCATCCGAATAACGTTCCCCACGGCGGCGTCAGACTCTCTCTCTGCTGCGGAGATACAGTAACGGCTTTCGTCTGAGAAGAGGACTCTTCTCCACTGTTGGTGCTGTGGTGTGAGAATGAGTCTTCGCTGTGGCCTGTGACAGTGGAGGTGTTTGCTTGTCAGTCTTCGACTCACGGTGTCCGCACTAATGTGTCGCTGGTGTGTCCCCTTGGTCGGTCAAGCAGTTTCCGCAGCAGTAACAAAGCGATCTTGTAGATGTTGTCTGATGATCCTGACGTCGGGTGGTGACCCTTGGCCTTCCACTACGTGGTCGGTCATCTGTAGTGTTGATGGTCTGGTACCGTTGCTGGAGTCTGTATATGGTCCGATATGACACGAGTGTGGAGATTAGACAGGAGATGGATAGCTGTCAGCCCTCTGAAGAAGACATACCTGAGCGTCCTTGTTCAAGCTCGATCTGTGGTATGAAATCTTTCAGACCTTTCTCTGATGACGAAAAGGCAAAACAGCTTCTTGCCTACTGGACCAAATCCCTACGAGAATATTGCTTGACTATAAGGACATCCTGGTGCCAGTCTTTACTGCAATCATAAACAGCAGTCATGTGCCTTAGCTCTTTAAGACAGCAATCGTAAAAACTCTGTTGAAGAAACTTAATCTCGATCCAGAAGTCTTCAAAAACTTTAGTCCTGTGTCCAATCTTTCTTTCATCTCTAAGCTAGCGAAAAGAGCAGTAAATCTTATACTTGCAGAACACCTTAAGGTTAACAATCTGTTTGACCCTTTGCAATCACCCTCTCGTGCCAACAACAGTACATAAAAACAGCATTACTCCGTGTAGTCAATTACCTTTGGACTTGATGATAGATCTGCTGCTTTGCTTGTACTTCTTGATTTGAATGCAGCCTTTGATACTTTTGACTATGATCTGATCTTCCGTCGTTTGGAATATGATTTTGGTATTTGTGGTACTGCACTCAACTGGTTCAAGGCGTATCCGCAAGATCGTGAACAGTTCGTACTGATAACTGGTTTTCATTCGCGTCCCGTGTCTGTAAAGTATGAAGTTCCCCAGGGCTCAGTTCTTGGGCCAGTTCTCTTTACGCTTTACACGAATTATACAGAATGAAGCGTCACCACTATGCAGACGATACCCAGGCCATGAACATCTTTAAGTCAGATTCAGGCAGTGTATCAGCTGTCAGGAATCAAGTATCAATGTGCTTCGACAGTGTTAAATCTTGAATGTTCAATAGCGGATTGAAACTGAATGATGACAAACCGAGTGTCTTTTTCTTTGTTCCGCTTTTTGACGATCTGAAGGAAATGTGTTGAGCACTGATCTTGGTGCCAGTACAGTTCAGGTGTCATCAAAGGTGAAGAATCTCGGTGTGTTTGTTGACGCGGAGTTGACCATGGATCTGCATATCAATAATGTGGTTACGTCCTGCTTCTTGATTCTAAGGAACATCAGTAACATCAGACAATATCTCACTAGAAAGTCGGCAGAAGTGCTTTCATGATCATTCATTACTTCGAAGATAGACTACTGTAATAGTCTATTAGCTGAAGCCACGAAAGAACAAATTCAACGTCTGCAAAGAGGGCTGTAACAAAGAGTCGTATGCGTGAAAACATAACGCCAATTCTTTACGATCTTTACTGCCAATTGAAAAGCGCATCAATTACAAGATATTGTGTCTGGTCTACAGATGCATTGCAGGAGAAGCACCGGCATATCTACGTAACCTGATATCGCTGTACTCGCATCCCAGATCTCTTCGTTCTGTTGGGAAGTTTTAACTGAACTGCCCACGAGTAAAGACCAGATTTGGTAAGAGATCCTTCACTTACGCTGCCTCACTGACGTGGAGTGACATCCCTTTTGACATTAAATGTGTTAAATCTTTGAACAGTTTTAAAGCTCAAATCAGAATGCATCTGTTCAAAAGTGTGTTTAATTCATAAGTGTTAAGTGTACAATTGAAGAATACAACTTGTCATATGGATATATTTCTTAAGCGGTAAAGAGACATAATCAAAGCTGCGTCTGGATAATCGGTCATAAACCTAAAATACGTTCAAT
>JAUELE010231685.1:0-12029 GCA_031471655.1 Diodora aspera | reverse complement strand
TATATCCAGGGAGGACTGTACGTTATTCTGAGAGCCAAGTCGGCTCAGCTGAAAATGGGGATCAGCACTGCACTGTGGCAACAACCACCCGCAAGAGCGAAAATCAAATTTTCCTGGTCTATTATAAAATCATTATTATTGTTGTACTTGATTTAATGTTGGATTTTTTGAGCTGATGAGACATGTTCTTGTAAGAAGGCATATCTATTTCACTAGTCAGTCATCTGCTTTGGCGCGTGTGAAGCGAATCCCAAACCCATCTGGTGTGAAGATTTAAAGAACTGATTTGTGTTTTCAATGATATTTCAGCCATACCATCAGAAAATCCGCACAGAGCCAAAACGCCAGATATGTTCTAAATAAAGACGCAATCCGCGACAGAGCTCCGATTTCTTTCTGGACATCCGCTCATTGAAATGGCTTAGCTGCAAGCCTCGATGTCTTGAAATGAAATCTTAAGATCCAACTGTTTGAGCAAGTTGTGTTGGATTGAACCTGGCCTTTGGCAAATATTCAGCCACTTACATCACGTTTGGGGTCAATGTCCAGGCTGAAAGAGAGACTCGTATCCAGGCAGAACAACCCCATACAGGGGCCAAAAAAGACGTTAAATAAGCCGACTTTTAACTCAAACCCACAACTGCAAGTCTGACATGCTAACCACAGCGTTATCCAACATCTCCTTAACTGTTTGAACCACTCTTCCTCGACTTTCTTGAACAGGTATCTAGCTTTGCTGAAGGTTGGAGCTTTGTTTTCTTTCAGAGATTCATATGGATGGAGCAGGTACTCAGACGAATCCGAGAGTCAGTGAAATAGTGCTCAAGGTCGCTGTGGGCAGTATTTCAGTGATAATGCAACAATTTGATCCGATAGTGATGTGAGAGATGAAAATAAAATATCACCACATTCAGTCTGAACAAAAGAAGACAAAGGCGAAGTATCTTTTACTGCCCTTCAAAGCCTGAAGGTCATTCTGGGCCGCAATAGGCCTACGGGGAAATTCACCAACACAGGGCGCCAAACAATTTGGTTCATGGGCATGTCCAAGGTTCAGTCCTATCAGCTTTATTCTCCTGACATTAAACTGCTCACAAAATGTAGTGGATATTGGAAACCCAAGTTAAATTATTTGACAACTGTGTTTACTTCACACTGAAATGCAATATGGGAGTTGAGGTCAGAGGCATATTGATTAAGACAATAACATGTTCACATAGTCTCTATAGTCATGAAGGGTAGGAACCCCCCAAGTCACAAGTGATCAATAATTATGTCTCCATATCTTTGGACGACCATCATTGAAGTTCAACGTGAACCGGAATTTATCACTGAACATGAGATTAGATCAACAAGCATTATTCCAACAATGATGGTGCCAACACCAGGCTTTCCTAGGCTACCTGTGACGACCTGTAAGAGGCAGATGGGGTGTATGGTCGCCTGGCTTGCAGATCACCAGCAGCCTGTTTCTTATCGTCTGTGTGAAGATTTGGTTCCCTATTATGTGCTAATGATGTTGTTGTGTCACACTGAGCTGTCGATTATGCAGGGTTTGAGTCACCAACTGTCTGTCTTGTCGTGAGTTGGTGTATCTTGGACGTCCACTGTCTGTCTTGTCGTCAGTTGGTGTATCTTGGACGTCCACTGTCCGTCTTGCACTCTTCCTATACCTCTACACCGGTCCCCTAATTGATTGATTACAGACTGTGAAAACTACAGTTGTTTGGCTATATAGACTTGTATTCTCCCAGCCTGTAGTATTCCTATGGCTCCGAGTCTCTCCTGTTCACTCAGTCCTCTCATCATTTCAAGAGGGTCGACGAGTGACGAATGCTACTGTGGGCAAGCATGTACAGCTATCCATCCATAAAAAACAGGTGCATTGTGAAATGTGGATTTGTTCGGCTACATAGATTTGTATTCTCCCAGCTTGTAGCATTCCTATGGCTCCGAGTCTCTCCTGTTCGTTCAGTCTTCCATCGTTTCGATAGGGGCAATTGGTGACAGATGCTACTGTGGACAAGCATGTACAGCTATCCATGCATTTATAAAAAGCAGATGCACATCAGGAATTGCACATGCCAGGCAAGATGTGATTGTTCCAGACCAGCCCCTGGTGTATTCGGGTGCTGTACATTGCATTCTGGGTAATGTGGCTTAACAGCACCACACAATCATAATCCCAAAGGACTTGTCTCTATCATATTCCAAAGGCTTACCAAAATCCGAGCTGGTCATTTCAATTTCAATATCCCCGTTTTGTGAGTAGTATATAAAAATACATAACCGACTTGAAAACAAGTAACAAAGATGACCTTAGTCTCAATCATAGCTACTCGCCTCTTTCCGTCACCGGGCAGTGGACTCGTATACCTCTCGTCACCATTCCTGACAAGACCCATCTCAGTCCAAAAGAAACTGGTTTGAAAATTACAGTAGGGAAAGAAAACTCTGAATTGTTGTTGCTTTGCGCCTTGACTTGAAAATATATTCAAGGAAAGCGATGTTATTAAATACATTTTATACCTCAAAAATTATAAAAATTCAAACTTAACAGATAAGCACATTTGTATTATAAATCACCATCCAAAAGTGTGCCATGCATTCGCTTGGTAACACTTGGCTTAATCTGGAAAGGCCTGTATGAAATCGGTCCACCAATTGCGATTGTCATACACTTGCCAGGCGTAATTGTCTTGCATGTTGGTTCTCGAGAGGCATACAGGTCCTCTGCCCGGTCACGGAAAGAGACGGTGTAGCTACAATTGCCTTTCCCCAATCTTCCCAGATGAGGGATAAGCCCCCACCCAGATTGCACCTGTTGCCCCTGCTTGAACATGTGAGTGAGTGAGTGAGTGAGTGAGTGACTCTGGATTAACGAGACTTTCTGTAATTTTTCAACCATACCGTCACAGTGGTTTCAGGGGGCTCCCATCTCCGGGCAACACAACAGGGACCTGGGCGAGATTCGAACTCGAAACCTTTCGATTGCAAATCCAGTGAGGTAACCACTACGCCAACCGTGCACCCCTGCTTAAAAATGTATTAAGCACATTAAACATTGAGAGTTTGCATCATTTTTGTCTTCATTTGTTCAGACAGAGAACGAAGACGTCTTCTTTTCACCTTTGTCTGACCAATGAACAACATTTGGAAATAAGATGCTCGACAAACATATCCACTGCAAAATCCGACATCGCGGACATTTTCAAAAGATAACATAAGTCATTCCTGTATTTGTGAATTGTATTTTACCTGTTAGTATGTATCATTAAGTCAGATGATCAAGAAACAAGTAAGACCAAACTTTGCTGCTCTGCAAAGGATGTAAAAGTAAATCAACAGGCAAAGTAATAGAAACAGATGGTGTAATAAGGCATGAATAACTTAACTAGAAATTCCACGAGATGTTCATCTAGCTTTAAATAATATGTACAATAATATAATACAAGAAACTGTTGCTTCTGGCTATTATGATTCATCATCCGGATCCAAATTATGCCAACTTTACATTATTGAAATATCATTAAGATATTCGTGTCCAGTTATTGCACAGCAATACCTGGGGTGAAAATATCTGTGTGATTACTTTTACATATGCAGTCACACAATCAGTTAGCCAGTATTGGACCTGAAATTCGAACCCCTACTTGTTTGGAATTTTTTTAACATTGCTTTCATTGATGTTTCAGCTACATCACCATTGTTTGGTGGCTTCTGCCTTATGGTACATGAAAGTTAGGGGTGAAACTTGGCCATACCAGACAGGATTCAAACCCACAGCTAATGAGGCCAACAGATTGGTAAGCACACACTCACTGCAAATGAGTGAGTGGTTTTTGATTCAATATGGTTTTCAGCATTCTTTCAGCCATATAACCATGATGTTACCTATATCGTGTCAGGGTTCAATCTCTAGGCTGAAAGTGGGGCCGGTTGTGATTCGAACCCAAGGCTGGCAGATTACTAGGCTGACACACTAAGCACTGCACTATCCTGCGAGCAATTTTTATCTTTAAAGTGGCTTTCAGCAATATCAGGACTCTCAAATTCGGTGGGAACAAAACTGAGCTGACTAAACAGGATTCAAACTCAAGTTTTCAGGTTAAAGTACTTCTAGCTATCCACTGTGCTACCCTACATCAGAGGAAATGAAAGTGTCATTGCAAAACTAATGAAATACAATGACGGTGAGGTTATTCTTTCTCATGAAGATATGAATCTGATCAGATAGCTCAACAGCTCACCAACTTTTGACTACAAGCATTTTAAACACACATGAATAATGCCACTTTTTACGTTTGTTAGATAAGCTCAAGATAGAATAGTCTTACAAATGCAAAAGAAGAAATCACAGCAGAAAGGTACCAAAATTGACAAGCAAGGATTAGTATTATAAACTCTGAAATTTCAGCCAAAGGTTTAACACTTCCTTAAAATAATCCTTACATCAGAAACATATCATTAATACTGCTACTAGCCAGATTGTTCAAATGACATGAGGACAACCTATTTCACCTTGTTTTCTGTAAACACTCATCATGGGGGCATGAAGATCTGATACAACCCCATAAGAGGTCAAGTCCCAGGTCGCTGATATTGGCCAATGAAATCACCTTTTCCTTCTGTATGCTGACACTGAAGAAGACCACAACTCTCCAAATGGGCCATCTAGGCCCAAACGGGAACCTTTAATGCCGACTTCTATTTAATGAAGCAGGCCCTCAGGGTGACCTTGAACAGCCCCATTAGAGGTCATGTCCTGAGCCACTGAAGATTGGCCAGTGATATCAGTTTTTTTCTTCTGTATACATGCTGACAGTGCAGAAGGCTGAACATCTCCAATATGGCATTCTAGGGCCAAACAAGGACTTTAAATGCTGACTTTTATGTAACTAAAGAGTAAGGTCCCTGGTTTATGCATGACACCAATCAATGAACTTGAACGGGGCTGGATCAGATCAACATGTTAATCAGATCTCATCAGCATAATTATCCACAACAAAAGAAATATCATCACCACAATACTTCTGTTCTTCAGAGCATCCATAACCATCAGGGAATGCGAGATGTATTTTTAGCACAGCTTTTAGTGATATTTCAGCCGTATAGGCCATATTTCTTTTAAGCTGATTTTAATACTTACAAATGCCTTAAAGCTGCTCTGTAAAATTAGACAACAGTTGTAGCTCAGTTTACAAAGACAGCTATTTTAAGATTTTATGATCAACTTAGTGCTAAAGATCTTCCACAAAGGGATACTGGAGCACATGTACAATACTGGCATGAGGGCAATAGGCTCAAAGTTAAACACTGAAGATCGACTAATTTGTTTGGCTTTTCAACAACATTTAAGCTACATTACAAAGCTGCCTAAAGTCTTTCAGCCTGGATGAATAAGTATGATGACAACCAACCAGTTGGGATTCAAAATACCAGACATAAACTAATGGTATCTTTAGATATATCGTCTACAATTTGACTGCAAAAATCCTAATTTTTGGAGTTACACTTATGAGTAAACAACAGTGTCTTGCGTATGCATATGTTTTTAAGTGCAGCCTTCAAATTATATGGACTGCACTTTGTGATGAAACCTACCAAATTGAAAAGTGTACAATGTGGGAAAAAGACATTTGACTGACATCCTGCACTGTGTCCGATGAATACAAAATTATGCAGAGAAAAAGCCATATGTTTTCATTAGATTGCAAATAACATAGAAAATCTGCAAATGAAAAGATGCTCAATGTTTCCTGCTTATCATTGCTCTTCATTCACATCATCATGCGAGCCAGCATCAGCAAACACTCAGCCAACTAGTTCATCAAATCATAACCTTTACAAGAACTACCCAGCAGTGCTGATCTCTAGTTCTCCAAAAGTACTCTGTAATCTTCATCACTTCATGTTTTACAGGAAGATATACAAGTGTTTTCAAAACTTGAAAAATAAGCTATATGTTTTAGGCTCCAGTTGAAAATGCATTCAGTGAACTGGATGAGATGGATCAAGGTGTGCTCGTGGTCCGATTCGATATGCTTATTCGTTCTGATCCAAAATCTGATGATATCAATGACAAATATTCTGACATCAATTTATGATTCATACAAACAATCCTTTGAAGTCCCTAGCAAAAAATGTGTGATGTTTCTAAACAAACTTCTTAACAACAATGTATTGATACTTGTAAATTAACATTAATATTATTTTCTAATCTTGCATCATCCACACACACAATCCAACTTCAGTAACAGTGAGAGGTCATGTCAATGGCAAAGTCATTTCACTTTCATCCCTAACTATGTACACAAACCATCAATTGAATGGTTATCTTTCAGCTACATTTGCCAGGCTCAGAAGGTTCAAAGCTGCCTCTTCTCGGCTCCCTGCTTTCGCTAGCACTGGTCGAGAAGATGACGATGCACTTCCTGAAGCATCACCAGGAGCTTCAGCATTGCCTGCACTCTCAGGGGACGGAGACTTAATTGTGAGAGTTTGATTCCCAAACTGTATCGTTGCCTTAGGCAAAACCTTGAGGACACCTTGATCAACAGTCACGGGAACACCTTGTGCCGTCATCAGCTGCCCTCCTACATTATAAAGAAAGAGTTTCTGCTGTTGCACACTTTTGGAATCTGCAGCTGCTGGACCTCCTTTTGCAGCTGCTACAGTTTCTGATTTAGAACCGGCTCTAGCTGTATTAGTTGTCAGGTTGTTTATCTGTGCCGGAGGGAGTGTACTTGGTTGGGGATCCACCTTCAACCCAGGTGTCATGGTCTTCATAGATCCAATACTTAGTGAGGATCCCAGTGATTTCGGAATGTTATGAATGTTTACTTTCTCATGACCTAGCATTGTTGAAATTGTTGGTGCTACAGGATGAGTTACAGCTTGCTGGCTTGAACCGTTCTTGGTCTGAATTAAATGAGCTTGCAAGGCTGCTTTCGTAGATGCTTGGGCTGCCTGGACAAATCCTTTGCTGGTTGCCAAGGCTGGTTGTATTGGAGTTGGAGAGGACAATGGGGTAATGGATGATACAGGAACCTGAACACCCAATGGATGCTGAAGAGGAACAGCTGAACCCATTACATTCACTGATGATGCCATTGTTACTGGATTTGTGGATGTTTTCAACTGCTGTTGCAGCACTGGTTTACTGATCAGTAAATGTTGCTGTCCAATTTGGATCACCTGACCTTGAGCTGCCCCTGCAGGAAGAACTTGTTGAAGTAACAAGGACGATTTAGCATCCTGTATTCCACTACCAACAACTGACAGAGTGTTAAGCTTTTGTGGTAGCAGTTGAGCTGGCCTGATTTGTCCAGAAACTGTAGGTGTCACTGGTTGTTTTCCTGCTATCTTTAGACTTGGACTGATATTTGTCCCAGTTACAAGCTGTGGTGAGAATGGAACTTTCTTCACAGCAGGAGCAGCTGGCTGACTTGTCACTTGCGAGATTGCAACGTTAGTCAAAGGCTTAGGAGACAGCTTCTTCAATTGCTGATTTAGTTGAACTGCTTGTACTGGGACCTGATGAGCTCCCAAACTGGACATTATGGTAGGTGATTGAGTAACATTCACTGGAGTCGATATTAAAGCTTTGTCTTGAATCTGACTAGCTGCTTGACTAGATGACTCCTTTGTGGGAGACAAAATCACGTTCTGTAAACCACTCCCAAATGATAACATAAAGGGCATGGTTTGAGTTTGCATCTGAGGTCTGGGTGGGGTTTCTGGAGTCATCTGGACAGATTTGCCAACTGGTAGACCAGTACCAATCAGCTGCTGAGCTGGAATGAGAAGCCTTGGTTGTCCTGGAACATTGGCAACTGCTGGCTGCCCAACCATTAATGCAGGTATCACAGATGCAAGTTGCTGTTGTTGTGTTGTCATAGGTGAATTACTAGATAATCCTACTGTTCCTGCAGTTGGCATTTTTCCTAACACAGATACATTTGATGTTCCACTTTGTCCAGCTGCTAACTGTTTAACCAACTCTGCAGCTGGAGTAGCAACTTTTGGTGAAACAAGCACATTGTTCAACATCATGCTTGCACTCTGTGGTTGTACACTTTGAGGGTTAATTGATATTTTGGTCTCCTTTGTTGGTACTGAGAGAGTGCTCAAAACAGGCGGGGTTTGGGGTACAGGAGGCAATGTTTTCTGAGCACCACCACTTTGCTTGACTGGGGAAAAACTTAGCTGGATGGTTTTACCAGATTGTGTGACAACAACTTGTCCTGGCATGGCTGGTTTTCCTGGCACAACTGGTTGGACAATATTACCCTTTGCAGTATTAGGAGAGTTTCCTTGCACAACGCTCATCAAAGATGTTCCAGAGAGTGCCATGCTATCCTGGACTGCTGTACCACCTGCTAGTTTGTTCTGGGGAATCACTAGTCCCTGAGGAGTCAAATACCCTTGCACCAAGCCCTGAGGTGTCAGGAAATTTTGTGGTACAACCTTCAAAAGCATGTTTTTATTAGCTGGTATTGGTGCAGTTGCTGGACTCTGTATAACATATTCTGGTTTGGTACTGGACATGACTGCAACTGTATTGGGAGGGTTGGTGATCGAGGCACCAGTGGACAGAGCTGTTGTTGCAATCATGGTAACAGCAGAAGAAGACTCCACAGATGGAACTGCAGGGATAGGTGCCTTCATGCTCTGGATTGTCTTTGTAACATTGCGACGTGGCTGAAGTGCAGGAAGAGTGATTGCAGATGGAACTTTAATGTTGGCTGTTGGCAACGAAGTATTCACAGATGTAACAACAGACTGGAGAACAGTGTCCAATGTTTCCTGAGAAGGTAACTTGAGAACTCTTGCTTTGAAATCTCTAGAGGTGGGGATAACAACTTTACGCATATTAACACTAGAACTAGGTGGAGAACATTCAGTGCTGATAGTATCTCCAGTCTTAAGATCAACAGATGAGTCACTTTTCTGGACAGTAGTCTGAATATCAGAGTTTTTCATAGAAGCTCGATTTTCTAACAGAGCCTTAACAGTTACATTGCTGGCATATGCACACTTCTGTTTGGAAGGTGAAATCATTGTTGTGGCACAAAATGGATGCACACTTGGAACACCATTTGTATTGGTACTCGCAGTTGTAACAACAGTGCTGGGGCTTGGCTGGCAAACTAAATAATGCTTTGGAGTTCCTGGTGGTACATTTCCTATAACAAGTTGCTTTGCTGGTGTTTGTAGTCTTGCCTGACCACTGGGTGTATTTGTTGGATTTATCTGTATGCCCGGAGTTAGGACCTTTTGTTGAACAACTTGAGGATAAGGAGATATAGGTGAGGCTGGAGGTGCTGCTGGAGATGGTTGTGGGATGATTTGAGTCGTAAGGAGAGGTCTGGACACAGAGCTGGATAACACAGTGTTAGCAACGGTTGCTGGAACAGCACGAGTTGTAACAACACTTGTAGGAACTGTAGATAACCCAGAGCTTTTCAGCACAAGTCCTGAAGGTATCAGTTTTCCTTCTGCGATATTTCTTGAAATACTACTTGACACCTGGGGTTTTGGTGTAACTGGAAGTGTTACAATACTTGGTGAGGCACTAGCTACTGGAGGTTGACTGACAGGAACCTTTACAGCAGTTACACAATGGGGTGAAACTCCAGAAGCAGACACTGTATTTGTTGAAACACTGCCTGCAGTCACATATTTAGTTTGTGGTGCTTGTATTGGTGGCTGGAATGTTAAAGCATTAGTCTGTGGCTGAGATACATTCGTGGGAACAGCCGATGTGAGGAACAAGGTTGTACCTCCAGGCCCTGTGGTTTGGATTTTGATGGCTTTGTGCTTGAGAAGCTGCTGAAGAACACTTGCTGGCAGGGAATTCAGGATTTTTTGAGTGCTGCTTCCAATCTGATCATGACCAGCTGGAGCTGAGGACTGTTGCAGTTTTCCTGCTTGTGGTGTGCTCTGCTTGGGTTGGAGAGGTACAGGAAGTCTCTGACGAGAAGCAAGGAGACTCTGAATGACAGGATGAGAAGACTGGGTCACTGATCCCGATAGCAGGGAAGTGGCCTTGCTGCCACCAAGAGAGGTGGTGAGGACAGTTGATGTGAAGTTTTGGTTTAGAACTGATGACATTTTAAGAATCTGACTTGCTGATAGATTCTGGCCTGGGGCTGATGATACCATAACAGATATACTGGCCAAGCTTGGTGCAATGCCACTCTTTTGTTGTTTCTGGAGGATAGCTGGCTGATGGGGTGGACCTTGTACATCATCTCCTGGCTTAGATATTTTCTTTTTCTTAATTCCTTGGTTCTCAATGTTGTTAGGAATCACACGTCGCTTGCGAAGTCGACCTCTTGAACTAACATCCGGTTCATACTCTTCCTCATTTGCCATGGAAATACTGTCCTGACTATCATTAGATATTGCTCCTATGATATTTGACCTCTTAAGTTTTGGTTCAGAGTCTGCAACACCATCAGTAGTTCTGTCATCTTCGCCACCCTCGTCTGATGAGGAGGAAGAGTCATCCGTGTTCCACATATCTGCTTCCTGGAAAAGAAACAAACTTGATTGAACAGCAATAAACTGAGCACAGATTTCAAAATCTCATTTTTCTTGAAAAGCAATTCTTGATAAATTCATGCCTTTCACAAGCAAATGGGTAAGAGGGCGTAAGCTTTAAATGAAACCCCAACTTTGGAGGTTGACTGATTATGAAGCCACGAATGACAATGTCCTGCACTACTTGTGCAAGACAGAAGACGACGACAGCCCAAAAAGAGATTAGGAGGAGAGAGATAGTGAGTGAGTGAAATGGATTTTTACATTGCAGGGGGCAATATTTCAGCCATAGCGCAATGTGATGTGCAAGAGGCACATCAGGAAAAGGGTCAACACAGGATCGATAATAAGAAAGTGAAAGCAAAAGATCCCCATTTTAGTCGCTCTATTCTATCTAAGTACACCACGTCACTCCCCGGCAGCCCCACGGGGTAGGAGAGAGATAGAAGCAACAGATTCCCCTTATCAGAATTTTAGTAAACCTCTTGATACACACTGGGATGCTATTCTGTTCAGTGGACAATACCTTATCCCCTGGTATCCTCACAAAAGATTGATACGAGGTTGCTAGGCTGGCACCCTGAATGAGGTCGAGTTAAAATTATGTTTTGCTCACCAAAGGAAAAATTAGCCCCAATGTGATGTGCAAGACACACACAGAAAGAAAAGATAGTCCATAAAAGAGATTTTAGTCGCCTTGTACAAAAAACACTTTGTAAATGGTGCCCTTTTCTTCCAAATGGACATCACATCACTCCACAGAAGCCCCACTGGGTCCTGGATGGAGAGGAAAGGTAAGAGTGATTTACTGACTGATTTAATGTGGCAATCTTTCAGCCTTATTACCGCGTTGTAACCTACATCACGTCAGTGTCACGGTTACAGGGCCAACATGCTAACAACTGTGGTATCCTGGTGGGATTCGAGCCCACAACCACCAAGTCGGGCAGGTTTACTGGATTGACACGCTAACCACTGCACTATCCCATTCACCAGATAACACAGGCATCTGGAAACCTCCCTATTTTTCTTTTTAAAATGCCCATGTGATTCAAATCCACGTTTACCGAGAATTGATGATGCCAAAAAATTGTTAGCACGAATTACTGTTCAAAAGATCAATAACTACTGATTAACTTGCAATTATTTTGAATCCAATCTGTGGGAAAATAAAGCTGTGGTAATAAAAGTTTGGAGGTGTTTTTTTTCAGTTGGACAATCAGACTTTGCAACCTTGAGATATCTTTTGTCAAATTAGTGTTGCTGATCAAGGGGAGGTAAATTCATGCTAACTATTTCACAATATTGATTCTCGGTAACATGGGTTCAAATCCCATGGGTATATATATATTTTTTAAACTGAGCATTTCAACAGGCACCTGTGCCAGGATCGGACATTGTACACTCGCTTACCTGTTTCTTCCACTCCTCTTCAGTAAAATCATCCAGCTCCTTCCTCATCTTCACCTGAGCTTTACGTC
>JAUELE010231674.1:0-12029 GCA_031471655.1 Diodora aspera | reverse complement strand
GACAGGCCGGGTAATTTCTTTTGTCGACAGTTAGCAACAACATATTTTTCATGTGTCGACAGATCGGGCTGACACCCTTGGAGTGTACCATTGTACAACCAAGGTTAGGGTGGTCGTAAAACTCACTGAACCGTTATTGTTGCGTAATGAGACAAGTGGGGTGTCTGACAAATGGGGTGGCACCTAAATTTATGTAAAAACGTTTGCAATTAAAATCATAAGCATTTTGCTAAACAAGATACATATTGAGTCTCACGTAGTTTTCAAACTATTTTAGGCTGTAGTCTTCACTCCAATATGTAATAATATACCTTAATTATACAATGTAATAATTTGTAATAAAATTCTCATGTTAGTTTCTGTGTTTGTATGATATAATAAACATGTAAACATCAGCGAAAGAAAAATAACGTTTCATTCACAAATACTGACAATTTCATGAAATGAGAAGGAATAACTAGCATGTCGTGAAATGACAGCTGTCCCCCACCCCCGATTCGAGCAAAAACGGCTAAAATCGGGGACCAGTGGAGTGAAAATATATTTTTCACTTTGAGGGTAAGTTTTTCGGGCAAGAAAGTCACTTTGCCCCCCACCCCTAACACAACCCTTACGGGGCCCATATGCATATGCGGGGTACGGAAATATACATTTGCTTTGAATCTAATTTTTTTTTAAACACTGTGATCTTGGAATTGTATTTTTCATGAAAATATCATGAACATGCAACTTTTATAAATGCTTTATGGATATACATGTATGTCTGTGTGAGGAAATTAACACGCTAAAGTGTTCAGATGCACATCTGTATAAGATGAAATTGGATTGCACACCATTAGATCGATTATTATTACTATATTGATGCATTTCGCTTGCAAGGTCCGTCGCCGTATAGACAGACAGACAGACGTAGATAGGTAGATAGATAGATAGATAGACAGATAGATAGATAGATAGATAGACAGACAGACAGACAGACAGACAGACAGACAGACAGACAGACAGACAGACAGACGGACGGACGGACGCCGGACTTTCCACTTATACTAAAAACTCAGCTGGTTGAAACCAGCTGAGTTAATAAGTCCAACAAGGTTATTGTGCTTTGGAACAGTCTACCTCTCCACCTCAACCAAGCTCCATGCCTAACTGAAAACCCATCTTTTCAAAATCCACTATCAGTGGCTTTGCCATAATCCTACTCTTCTCACCTCATTGCAGCGCCTTGAGAATGTACTAGTTGAGTTGAGTTGAAATGATGTTTTACATTGCAAGGGCAATATTTCAACTATAATGCAACGTGATGTGCAAGGTGCACACCGAGGGAAATGATAGTTCATAAAAGGGATCGATAGAAAGGAAAGTGAAAGCTAAAGATCCCAATTTTAGTCGCCTTGTACGACAAGCATTGGGTTACTGGGGCCCTATTCTATCTCAGTGACACCATGTCACTCTCCGGAAGCCCCACAGGGTGGATTGAAGGAGGGGTGACACCATGAGTTACTGCACTGGGTGACACCAGCCCCAGTGACGTCACTGTATCACAGAATTGTTGTATTCACCAAGCAAACTCTGTTTTCTCAATGTCCATCATCAAGTGTAACTTCCTGGACCAAAGGATGTCGATGATATGCACTCGAGATATGCAAAAACATGTGTACAGTTTCTACAGTTACTAAAATGATCTCTCGCAGCTTGCCCATCTCTCAATAACCAGGCCAAGTTTCACTAACATGTAAGGCCAAGTTTACCACTACATACTGGACTGGTGTCTCTTCCTGCTGTTTGATCCACTAGGCAGAACTCTGGACCGGTTGTGCCTTGTATACGCTGGACTATAATCTGTCTTGTATGCAGTTAGTGAAGTCCTGTTTACAATGGCCATACTGGACAGCTGCCTGGTGAACGCACCATATTCTAGACACTTACCTAAACTAACACATAGGATTCACCTGTTTAAATGATTACTCAGTAACCATTGCACTATCCTACATCCAATGAACTCATTTCTAATGACCTCAGAACTGGACACTGGACCATGAAAGGTCTTCAAGGGCTGATCTGTTGCGTTCCATTACAGTTGAGTCCAGATGATTACAGGCGAATCCAGAGGAGGGCATAGGGGCTCGATTCCTCCACCTCCCACCTCTAGCAAGGCCAAGGTGCTCCCTCTGCCCTTCCTCCCCAACAAGGCTGAGGTGCTCAAACTCCTCTCATGACAAGGCCTAGCACTAAACAACTGTAGCATTTTCACTCTAAGATATATGTCAGAATACACCCAATCAAACCTGTTTTTTCTGAACCACCCCCCCCCTCCCACACCAACTTTAATGGGTTTCATGCATGCAGCACAAGCGGAGCCAACTCTGGTCAATGCAGCTGAGCCCTTCCCCACTTCCCCCTTCCACGAAATCCTGGATCTGCACCTGATAATGTTTTGCATGAGCAATCTTTTAGACATAACACAACAAAGAGTGTGTGAGTGATTTTGGATTTTACATGGTTTTTAGCAATCTTTTAGCTACATTACCACAGTGTCACCAACATCACATCGGTGTGAGGTTCAAATCTCTTGGTTGAAAAAGAGGTAACCGGGCGGGATTCGAACCATGATTGCCAAGGCTGGCAGATCACAGGGCCGACATGCTAACCACTGCAACATCCCGCGCCCCTAACACAATATGATATGTGTGATGCATGCATACCAAGGGAGACTAGTTCAGAAAGAAATCGCTCAAAAAGAAGTAACAACAAAGATCTTCCAATTAGTTGCTTTATATGGCAAGTATTGGGTTACTGAGACCTTATTTAATCTAAACTGACACCACATCACTCTCCAGAAGATCAACTAGACAGTGCATGGACTTATTACAGGATACTTAGCTCAATTCGGTGTCCTCAATATTGTTAGGATAATACAAGCATTATGCATTCCAAGCCCGTCAAATTAACCCAGAAAGATAATTCTCCTCAAGAAAGGTAACTCTAGTTGGTCAGTTCTCGTATCACTTCAAAGCAGATGACAAGCAAGGATTTACTCTAATCTGATACGCCTGATAGACGAACAGCAACATCAGATGAACGTTTATCAGAGAAGAATCCGAGAAAATGTAGTCTCCTTGGGACTGATTTATCATCAAGCAGATGTTGAGGACTGCTACTAGACATTTGATCAAGTGATGTTTGGAAGGGAAAATGAGAGATTCATAAGATATGTACCCTCTAGACACAGAGAGAAAGAA
Organism: Diodora aspera; assembly: GCA_031471655.1. Taxonomy (NCBI): domain Eukaryota; kingdom Metazoa; phylum Mollusca; class Gastropoda; order Lepetellida; family Fissurellidae; genus Diodora; species Diodora aspera. Next base: position 8,787 of record JAUELE010231674.1, on the reverse strand, counting down.
AGAAAAAAGAGAGACAGATAGACAAATCAAAAAAGAAGAAAGACACAATGAGAGACAGTGAGTGATTTGTGTTAAACATGTTTTTCAGCAATTTTTCATCCATATAACCACAGTAGGCTCTGATCTCCAAGCTGATAGAGACTTGCCCGGGCTGGACAGGATTTGAACCACAACTACTAAGGCTTGCACAGTCAGCGACAGACAGACAGACAAACAGAGGCAAGGCAGACTGAGAAATCAAAGAGAAAAGAGATATGGTAATCATTTACGGTGGTGAAAGTTGTAACTAAATCAGATTTTGATGAACAAAACAGATAATAATTATATTTTCCCAGTTCCAGGTTTGACAACACAAAGACTATTCCCAATATTATCAAATTGACATTAAAAAAAGGCACAAAATAAGAACACACAACTAAATGATCATAAACATTTCTCCTACAGTTAACAAAATAAAATAAAATACACATATTTGAAGGTTTTCCTCCAACTTAAAAATATATTTCAGAAATTTCTTGTGAATTCACCCCCCCCCCATGGGTTAGAAATAATGTCATTTTTATATCACTTTTTATATCATTTTCATATTTACTAGATACAGTACTAGAACATAATACAATACAAAATAAAAGCCACTGACCTAATAAAATTAGGATTATCAAATCCAATATGCCCTCATAATCAAATATGGTGGACTCATTGCAGCATTATTTTCCTGGTTCAGTATACATACATAAAGTCAGAATTCACACGCACTAAACCCCAACCATAACAACGAATGACAATGCACTCAAAGACATGAAAGTGGCCTGGCCAGGTAGGGACAGACTGACAGAAGCCTATGAGCAGACAGGTGAAAAAGAAACTCTTCCTTACACCTGCGGTATTTTCTACACCTGAGAGGTATGATCTCATACCTTGCCTTTGATCTTTACACAAGGCCAATTGGTGACATGGGCAAAATTGCATCGCGGCTGTTCACCTGGGCGGGGGCCCATGTTTTTGTAAATAATGGGAGTGGGTGGGATCTTATATATGGTAATTATGCATCCAACTATATTAATTTCTTACTTTCAGAATAAATTATATCCTTCAGGCTTTGTAAATGTAAAAAGATAGGACATTTATAGCCAAATCTTTGTGAGGTTTCGAGGTCAAGCTGGTCTACTTCTAATATCCACCTTACATCTACATTATATAAGGACATAAAGGAAGAAACGTTATTTCTTAAAATAAATACAGACCATAAAGTTTATGTCCTTAAAGGTACACTAAATTGTTTGTTTAAATGATATATTTATACCAGAATATATATGTTAGGATACATAATTCGCATCTACTGCCAAATTTTACTTCAATATTTTTGAATCAATAACACCACAAAATAACAAAGTTTCCAGTTATACAATAACTGAAATAGATTTTTCTAAAATGATGGAGACTTGAGTTAAAGGAATATGATCAGAGATGCAGGTATGCCAATCTATGTGCAGAGCTTGTCTTTCTGTTCATCTAGTAATATAATACTGTGCTGTATTTTTTTCTGATTTTTTTACGCAAAGATTTCATACTAATTGAGGCGATAAAGAAAAAGGAGTTTCCGTCTTGGTCTAACACTAAAAACTAGATTGTTCATTGCATTTGGAGGAATGTAAGCAAATATGGAACTAAAAACGGTGATACGCCATAAGGATGACATACGATTGGACGAAACGGTCACAATTAGACAAAACAGGGATCATATTTGGTCGAAATGGTGACATTTTTTGGACACAACGGTGACAACAAAAGACATATATATCCATCGATCATTACACTGAATTGTACGTAGATTTTCGCCAAGTTTGGCGTGTCACCATTTTGGCTTGTCAGCGTTTTAGCTTATACCCATAAAACGATGACGTCACCAAAATGGGGAACTTATAGAATTACTTCTTGAGTTTGAGTAAGTGACCTTTTCGGTAGTTAACCGTCCATTATTTACATTAGGATTTCGCCGTTATTTAATTGATGTATCGATGTTTTAGTCAGAACGACTTGATCGGTTTTTTCAGTTTTTGTTCGGTATTGGAGATGCATCTATGATCATGTCCCTTTTAGGGTTCAAACACAAGTTAACCTGGTTCAGCACATCAAGGGATTATGCATAAGTTCAGTTGTGGCTTGAGCATAGTCAGGAATTCATAATTTCAAACAAACACTAAATACGATCAAATGTCAACTATCAATTACAAATATTAAATATGTTGCCTATTTTACTTCTGATAAAAGGTTATTCGTCTTTTACTACTTTCGATTAAAAATAAGATTACTTGCTTTTTAACTACCCTGTGAACTAAAAGATTGCAGAACTACAACTTAAATGTAGCCTACCCCAGCTTAAACCATGTTGAATCATTAAACACCTATTTACAAGAATTCATTCACTAAACAGGAAGAAATAGAATAATATCGAACACCAGTTACGGTTCAGATATTAAATTTAGATGTTGAGTCTAAAAATAAGTGAATTACACTATTTAGCAGAAATGTATCAATAACATTCTTCCCTATGTGCAATGAAATATAACAATATAACAGAATTAATAACGGCGAGTTGTGACTAACTGCAATACAACAGCTGGTGTCAGTCACAAGGATTATTATACTTTCCCTCCCACACATGTATATACCTGTCTGCGTACCTTTGTGGGGGCGGAGCACTATTTAACATTCTGGGTTACCTGAGCAAAACAACCTGCTTACACCTTTACATGATTCATACATGAAATCTTCCATTCTAGCCTGATTCTTTATCAGGTTAAGCAGCTTGCTCCCTGATGTACAGCCCACAGTAGCCGACCAAGACAAATCAGGTTTTAATCCTAATAGCAATGGGCAGATGACACAGCCTTGACACACACCTACTGTTAAACATGCCGGTGGGAAACGTTTGAATAACAACCGCACTACATAAGATTTGTAAAGCAATGATTCAAAACTATGTGGGCATACTGACATGGCGCATAAATCTATCACATTTGTAAAAATAATTTGTTAATAGTGTTGACATGCAAAATTCAAAAACATTTGATAAATATTCAGAATTATGTTGAAGGTGGTCGTTTATGTCAGTGGGCATTCTCAGAAAATTAAGAGGCATTTCTAGTCAAAAATCAGGCAAACAGGAGCCTGATCTTTAGCAAATACTAAATCATAAATCACATACTTCAGATATCATTGCAAGCATGTGACTGATAAAACAGCGTAGGCTAGCTATCTTTTGCCCCAAACAAAAGTGACAACTATATCTCTTTCTCAAGGACTTGAACTACATTTCTATATAAAGTTATTTCCAATTTAACTTTTACTACATTTCCATTTAAAGTTATTTTTAAACCACCTGGAGCTGAAATCTTGTGCCTGAGGAAAATTCAGAGGCAAAACATAAGTGATTAGAATGTTTATGGTATTTTGTGGCGCTACATATTTTCTAATTTTGTATATTTCACTAAAAGGTATTCAAAAATAAATTCATCACATATTTTCAGATGTTCAGTAGATCGGATTCTCCTTAAAGGCACAGCCAAAATAAATCTCAGTACAATCCTGTAACGAGACTAATTCCCAGAATAATGTCCATTCAGGGTTACAGGGTATAATAAATGTCTGCCATAATATTCTCCAGACTTAAACAACACAAGGCCTATATGTATACACTTTATATTCTATTGTAATGAATTGTTGAACTGCTAACGCACTTTACAGCAATGAAACCATAAAATCTAGAGGAACTAGAGAAAGTGTTTGCCTCGAGCAATGATATTATCATGGCTAACATAAACCTTGGTCTTAATAATAATGTTTTCTATCTTGTACATAGTAGCCACATTCCTGTCATGCTTGCTCATGGTATGAAATGAAGATGATAATCAGGTTGTGTTGATAGTAAAGCATAATACAAGTTCATAACTTTAATAGAGGCAACATATTCAGTTCCCAGAAAAGAGTGAGTGAGTGAAATGGATTTTTACATTGCAGGGGGCAATATTTCAGCCATAGCGCAATGTGATGTGCAAGAGGCACATCAGGAAAAGGGACAACACAGGATTGGTAGTAAGAAAGAGAAAGCAAACGATCCCCATTTTAGTCGCCTTGTAAGACAAGCATTGGGTTACCGAGGCCCTATTCTATCTCAGTGACACCACGTCACTCCCCGGAAGCCACACTGGGTACCCAGAAAAGTTCATTAAACGATGACATTTAGTCACAAACGTGATGTAATATAGGTAAATGAGGAGTAATCTTTGTAACTGATCTTTGTCCAGTCAAAAAATTCATTTGTTGACGTAAGGAGGTTGCATATCCCTTTTCACTCATATTTCAGCCATATCACCACAACCTCAGGAACACCATCTGCAGGTAGGGCAAGGTATGCACTTATAATCGGCTAACCTGAGAAAGATTCAGCCTCACAACCTTCGGTGCCGGGGCTCTTAATTTAGTCAAAAATGTCACTTGAATGATTGTGAAAGAGCCCAGTTGGACATCAACCATTACTTTAATTAATTATCATTGTATTATTGGTAACTGAATTCATATTTATTTCAGTCTCTTGGTCTGACAGACCTTTATTTCAGTCTCACAGACCCTGTAACAATTTGTTTTATTTCAAAGACTTGGCAAGTCTACAGGAATTGCAAGTCTAGGAATAGCTGACTACAGGACATTCAGCTGTGGAAACACATGGCTCACTTTAATAAATTTATGATTACTTAAACATATCTATACAACTTACAAGAGACAAAAACACTTCAAAGACTGCAGTCTAGTTGCATATCTAGAACTAGCAATTTATCATTAATTATTATTCTTATTAATTATCTTCAAGCTTAAGATTGATTAAAATATTTAATATTTTTGTGATTCTATAAACATGATCAAGGGAGAAATGTCCCACTAGAGAGAAATGAGTTAGAGGCCTTGAGATCTGGGTCCGACAGATTGCTGTCTATCATTGGGCTATCAAGTGCCATGTCAAAAGATAGAAATATACATTAGAACAGCAGAGAAACATAAGAATACAAGGGAAACTTTAGAATAGGAAACAAAGATTAGAATAGCATTGTCCTGAAAAGAACAATGCAAAAAATATAAAATATCTTCACAAGGCATCAAGAACCTGACGTGAGACATCTTTCTTTTTATCAACAGTGGCAGAAAACACCAGGCTCTGAATATTTAACTATATGCTTTAAGATGTCTTATTCCATCTCCTCAAATCCACTTTACAAAACGTGCCACTCATTTCTGAGCGCAAGATATTCATCTTATAGGTATTTCAACAGAAGAAATGCAACTCTAGAATAAATATCAGCTTTTTCTAATCGTGAGCTATTACACAGGTTAAATGGCAAGAATAACGACATTTTTATACCCACGAGTGAACACTACTTGCTGGCATGGCTTTACCATCTGTAGTGGCTAGTCTAAGGTTACTTAATTACTACTTCAAGTCCTGTGGCAGCTTTTGACACTTGGAACCCTAGCACAAGTCTATCAACATTCCCAGACTGTTGCTCTTTGAAATGATATTCCATATTTCTGTTACTAGGTTACCCAAGGTGATAATGGAACCAACATCACCATGACTTCAAGAATTCTTCATGACATCACCAACCATAACGTTTATCTGTAAAGGTGTGTCTTTGACAGAGGGTCCTTGTTCAGCTTACATTTGCCACCTAGCAGCTGGGTTTAATGATTTTAAGTGATTTTGGAATTAACAGTTTTAGACAACTTTTCAGTCAAAGTGTCAACCATGTCAGTCAACCAAATCAGCATGTCAATGTCAACAATGGTACAACCAATATCAGTGTCAATCATATCACTGTCAACCATGTTACAATCATTGTCAGTATCAACCATGTCAACCATGTCAATATCAACCACAGTGGTAATGTCAACCATTTCAATGTCAACCATATTACAACCAATGTCAGTATCAACCATGTCAGATTCAACCATATCAGTGCCAACCACCTCAGTGTTAACCATGTCAGTGTCAAACCAGGTGTCAATCAAGTTGGTGTCAAGGTTGGTCTGAATGACAGTGCCATCTGAACTTCCAACTGCCAAACCTGATAGATTCCTAGATGGTCACACTAACCATTGCATTACCTACCCCTCTCACCTTGAAACGTCAGGTCAGTATTCCAACCATAAAGGGATAGTATGTGCAAGCTGCACCAAGAGCTGAACATGTGAAATTGGCATAACAACTGATAGAAGGAAAGATGAAACCAATATATTTCTATTTTGGTTACCTTTTACAATAGTATTGGGTTACCAAGGACTGATGCATGCTCATACTACCTTAATAACACAATTCATTCCCACAAAAGCATATACTGATTATGTCAGTATGGTCAACCAAACTTGAGACAGAACCATGAATATTCAAGGATCCAGTTTGAAATTCATCTCAGAATAAAAAACAGTAAGACAGTGAGAACTGAAGTTGATCAGTTTCAAATTAGAAATCCACAGCTACCTTCAGTCCTAGGCTACAGAAATCAAGTTGTTCAAAAAGTCAGCGATCCCTAACAGCTGTCATCTTATCAGCAGGAAGAAAATTGCCAGAGAAGTGAAAATGATAGATTGCACTGAAACTGATGAGATTCATGTGAATAAAAAACTTACAGTTTTCAGTGTCAGCTGTTTGTTAAAACAACTGCAACCTTTAAAACACTACATTAAAGTTCCAACTAAGAGTTTTTCTCATATATTTCATTAATTTTTGCAGGGCTATGCATTAATGTTCAGATTATTTTTTATTGATACATTCCTCTTTTTTACCCTCCTTTCTGTGGCATGCCTAACAAGGTGTTCATAAACAGTGGACATGCAAACTTCAAAAATGATATTTCCAAGAAACATGACAATGTTTTATTTGATCATGTTTGACCAAAAAATGTTTTCATGATGGCAATTGCTAAATGTATTAGAATAAATGATTTTCTCATCTAAGTGTGAGCCTAGTTTCAGGGTTATCAAGTTTCATTTAGGCTTTGGTGACCGTCTTTGAAACTGATACCCCCCCCTCTGTGTCGAAGAGACAGGACCCATTCCACCGCCAGGCTTTAACATCTCTTGAGAGAAGCCAAGAGTCTAGACAAAGATTACTGTGCAGTTCAAAAAGAAAATTTTCAAATTGTTGGAAATGTGGTAATTTATTTCACTTGCATCTACTTTAAATTGTTTAATAGCATAAATTTTCATCCAAGTACCATGAAAACTTAAATCTTTTTCAATGATAATTTAACTCCTCGGCACCAGCTGCCCTGGGGAAGTGGTAAATCAGGCATCAATGGGCAAAATTCTTCTCAGAAACTTAGTGGTTTCTTTAAAAAAAAACAACTTATGGAACGATTAATATACATCAAATTATGACCATACCACAAATAAAACACAAAAGATGCAGCATGTTTGTCGGTTTTACAGCCTCTTGATTAACCTCATATATTTTGGGACCCCAAAGCCATACAATAAAAAAATGCATTCCAAACTTTCCCATAAAATCTTGAAAATATTCGTAAACCTTCAGAAATATTACACTTGCAAATAAATGCATTCGGCTCATATTTGGAAAGCATTCGGAAATCAAGGGAACATTCTCCAGTAAACACTTTAGAGACAGGTTCAGAATGAGGCTGGCTACTTGAAAGTAGAAAATAAATCCATCTGCATCTGTCGGGACTATGGGAATGCGACATTATTTCATTAGGCATACACTTTTAAAATGTATAATTTACAGTTTATGTAATTTATTTCACACTGATGGCACCATACCTATTTTAGGGTTTGAGAATGTTAGGTTTATTCTTTTAATACAATGTTTCTTACAAATTACAATAGTGCTTAATTTGTAATATATCAAGTTTGACTTTTGCAATTCTTTAGTTACAGCACCACAATCATGGGGCTTCATCCCGACGGTGACCTACTGGATTCGAATTTTAAATTGGAGGGGGAGCAAGTGTTGCTTTTGGTATGAACTAATATTTTAAGGCACCAAGGCAAATTAAAGGGGCACTAAGGCAAATTAAAGGGGCACCAAGGCAAATTGAAGGGGCACCAAGGCAAATTGAAGGAGTACCAAGTAAAGGCATATATTTCCTTCAAGTAGAGCACCGTGGCAACTGTTCATAGCGGTTTAATAAATTTATTTTTTGCTAATCCTCTGGGTGCCATACTACATGCCCCCCCTCCCTCCTTTCAGCACCTTGGTTGGGTTTGAACTACCACCTTGCCTCTATACTATAACTGAAGGGTTTGAGTGATGCACAGTCTGTTTATAGAACATGTTTGTTGAGATAATGTTTTAAAAGCCAATTTATAACTACAAGTTTGAAGGGCACAGAAGCAAATGGCATTTTATTGCCTTGACTTTCTCCAAATTTTCAGGGCACTATGGCAATTGAGAAAGGTGCCACAGCATCTGCCTTGGTTGCTTTGGTTAAATCCGAACCCTGGACCTGAGGTAAGCTGATCCATAGAATGGACTTCAACTCCACTAAGAGTGAGTGAGTGAGTGAGTGAAATGGATTTTTACATTGCAGGGGGCAGTATTTCAGTCATAGCGCAATGTAATGTGGAAGAGGCACATCAGGAAAAGGGACAACACATGATCGATAGTTAGAAAGAGAAAGCAAAAGATCCCCATTTTGGACGCCTTGTACGACAAGCATTGGGTTACTGAGGCCCTATTCTATCTAAGTGACAACACGTCACTCCCCGGAAGCCCCA
>JAUELE010231663.1:0-12030 GCA_031471655.1 Diodora aspera | reverse complement strand
TCCCTTCAAGATTAGGAAGTTTTATCAACGATATGATGTCAATCAAATTACACTCGTTGAAATCTTAGCATCCTTTTTGATCGGCTATGACAGAAAGATGTAAAGGAAAATAACTGAAATCATTTGGTATCGTTTCTTTTGTCCGGCAGTACTAGTGTAGACTTAATAGGTTTAGTTCCTCTATTGTATTTCAATGTCTCTGTTAAAAATGTTTGTATCACAAGCTGAAAAGTGTCTATAATTGTGTGGTTCTTACAGGTATGGTTTCAACTTCAAAAAAATAATGTCCAAAAAATCTGGAGATCCTGAAAACAAGCCCCAGGGCGTTGTCTCTTACCATGATGGTAAACTAGGGATGCCAGGAATCACATACGACCTTCCGGGAGGGCCGGGTCTCAGTGGGGTTCGTATGTCAAACGTATAATAATTGTATAATTATGTAAAAACCAAGGGGATTGCCAGGAAATGTTATGAACTTGGTATTTCAGTTTCAAGAAATAGTCAGACTTAAAGTATCTCTTTAAGTCTGGCATTTAGAAGCGTTTTTCATTGAATACCATAATTCTTCATGGAATTGCACTTCTTTTTATTGTTATCATGCGACATGACGTCGCATGATAACAGTAAAACGAAGTGCAATTCCATGAAGAATTACGTCTTAAAGTAGATTATGTAAATTAGCATAAGAGGAGTTCAATGCACATCAGTGTTAAATCAAGTGTAATTTATCACTAAATGATAAAACTATTCGAAAAGAATTGGCATGTTTAAATGTTCTTTGGTTCAGATCTAGCGAGATTGTACAGTTAGATTTCTCTGTCGTTGGGACCAGTCTTTTCCTCAAGACATGTTGCAAATTTTGATGACCCAGCACATTTTCTCTATAATGTTTTCATGACCCCTAATCAAGTCTGTGTCATTTTTTCATGACGAAGCCAGTGTCAATTCAGTGACCCTTCATTTTTGTTATGATTTCCATTACCCTCCAATATGATTGCCAACCTCCTCTGTATCAAAAGACTGGTCACTTACAAGTTAGAAATAAGAATCTTCCAAAATTTCGAACATCTAAAATTTCGAAGGTACCTTTTCTGTCAAGATACCAAATTTATTTTACCTCTAAAAAATTTAGTTTTTTCGAAAATTTGAACACAGAATTAAGACTAGCTTGTATACATGTGTGCTGAATATATGTATTTTCTATATTTAAAGAAGTTTCAGTACAATCGTTCTATTTTTGCTTTCAGGAGACATCAACAGATCCGATGTCTATGATGAACGACCCCACATGTCCAACCAACTTCTGCAATCCTATGTATGATAGTCTTCACATGGAGGAAAGTATATCTATGTCTCAAACAGAGATTCCAAAGCAAGGAGCTGAGATTGTGGACTCTATTAATTCAGATAAAAAACATTCAGGAGGCAAAGGAGAGCTTCATCTGTCTCCGCGGGCTCTTGATCCAACAGATGATGCAGAACATGACACAGCTGGCCTTGTGAAGCAAGCAGACTTATAACCACAATCTCCACATAGAGTATAAGCTTTACCTGACAAGCTGATCAAGTACCGTCATTGGAAACCAATGGCTGGTCACACATCTCTTACCTCTGTGGGACCCTAGGACTAACTTCATGCCAGGATGTGGGTCTACACCATGTATATCGTCGCAGTCCTATTAAATACACTATTAAGTACACGTATGTGGGTTTTAAAAGGTTTTGAGATAATCCAAAAAAACTTTTTCATTTCAAACAGACAAATGAGATACGAGTTTTCAAAAAATTGTTGTATCTTTGGCATTTATTGGTATTTATTGTAACGAGAATTTTACAGGACATGCAGGATGCATCAGCGTTGCTTTGTAAGGCGTAACTCATTTTGGACCAAAACTTGAGATACAAGGCTTTGATAGGACTACGACGATATGCTGATTGGTCACATTAGAAAAAGTTAATGCGATAGTCAACCAATGAAAGTTAAGGACACTCAGAAATCGGTGGGTTAAACATTTAAACGCATGTCTTCTACTGCCTGGAGAATAATTAGAAGAAAGAATTTGAAATCCATGATCTCATAGCAATGTGAGCAATTTTTCATGGGTGCAATCATTACAGTCAAGATTATGCACTGATGCCATATTCAATATAAGACCAGTTTTCATTGGCTATCAATAGGTCACACATAATGAGTTCAGGGCAAATTTGGTCTTTGTGTCCCATCAGAGGTAAGAGAAGCACAAGAGACCTAGGAGTTTTTATGATGATCAAGTACTGGATGATAGCGTTAACATAGAAAAAATATAGTGTGTAGCTAGAAACAAGAAACTGAAATGTTAGATAACATACTTTGAACTTAATGTTTACAATCCGAGGTTTAGCAAAGAATGTAATGATAGAGAATACGGATAATTTTCATTTCTTGATACATTTCAGTATATTCATAATATATTTGCAACTATATAGATAATATTTGATTTGAATGTTTTTACCATCTTGCCTGTGAATGTTGTCTTGTGATGAGGTGTAAATAGGTCTTGAAGGCAACTTATTTTTGGTATGAATATGTACAGGTTTGTAAAATAGAAATTTGCACCTGCTTTTGTTTATACCGCATTGCAGGGTCTAAATGACCAACTTGTGTACATGGGATCTAAAATACCCAGAATTGATCTAACACATCTGATTATCAGAAGGATTATCAGAAGGACTTAAATGAACTCTTGGTTGTTTTATCTGTGATAAAATAGACCGCTCTTAATATTTATGCACAATGGTTCCTTGCCCCTATAGCCAAGTTTTGATATTCCCATGAATAAATATTAAGAGAGATCTCTCTTAAATATTAAAAGGCGGCCATAGACACATAAAATTGTTATGCATAAATATTAAGCATCATCTGTATCTGCTAGATCCGAGGTTCACACACAATCATACCCTGAATCGGGAATGCTTAATTAATTTCTCTGAGCATAGTTTAGTTTAAACTGAGAGTTTAGTTTAAACTGAGAGTTTAGTTTAAACTTTAGTTCTAAGAGCAACTAATGATCATGTGACAGGACATATCTCATCACAAATATCCTGTAATCTGAACGTAGATACTAGTAGTCTAATAGAACCAGAGAGTGTCAGTTGACATGAACATCCTGGATGCTTCTACTGGCTTTGTAAGCATATCACTTAAAGTTATGATGCTTATCATGCATGAATTATCATACCAAGTTTTTGAAAATGAAACACTATAGCATATTTTCTGTTAGATTTGAAAATATGTAAAGTAATTGACAACAAAACATAGTTTTCTTGCAGGAATTCTGCAAAAATAGTTGCAATGTTTGTTTTTCAAATATGTCTGTATAATTTTGTATGTATAGGTGTAAATAATGCATATACTTTGGAATAAATATATTCAAACAATATACACAGTTTAATTATTTCAGAACTGATTTATATAAAGTAATAAGATTAAGTGACATAAAGTGCAAGGTTCAATTACAGTGTCCAATATCGCTCACATCCACAATTTAGTGAAGCTACAAATGTCTTCAGTAGCTTTTAAGGTGTGATTGCTTTTAACTCCCATGCTAGGAGGAGGGGGGGAGGTTATGAGGGGGAGCCCATGGGGGCATGTACCCCCATTCCTCACCCCCACCCACCTTCACTTAAATTGTTTTCCTGTGTTAGCACAAAATCAACGCCCAGAAATATTATGATTACTCACGAAATGGGTTGAGATTGCACCTTGATGCATGCTAAGTTTTACAACTCCAGCATGCCTCCAGCCCTCCACAGATGATGATATCCTTCATGAACTATGTTGTGCCCCCTGCCCTCCCTCTAAAAAAACACAAAACAAAACAAATCCTGGATCCACTCCTGAAGTAATGTTATCATTTAATAACAATTGTTGCTGCCCTCTCATTCCATCCAAGGGCTTGACCACTTGACAGTAGGCTATTCAGCGGGATAACTCGGTCAGTAGAGTACTTGCTCATGAGTCTGAAGATCCCAGGTTCGGATCTCGCCGTTTGGGACATGGCAGCGCTGCTCTGTATTAGCCAATCTTGCTGTATCCAGTACTGATCTGGTGCACAGTCTCTTTACGACATCACCCTTGGTTCATCAATACAAACAATAGCTTGCAGGTTTCAACTCGTCAAGCACCCATCTCCTCACTGGTGAAGCTGGCTTTTGTCTGCAATAAACTGACCATGTCGGTGACCAGTAGTACTGTGAAATTTAATATCCAGACCTTTACTTAACTGACAAGTGTAACTGGTGAAATAAGATGGGAAATCTATAACCCTTTTTTGGTTTTCTTGCTGGATAAGCATCACAGCTGTGTAGTGGTTAAACAAAAAATTCGGGGGTTGTCCTAGGGGTCATCCTAGGGGTCCCCGTTCCAGTAAATCATGTAGACATTACGTGTTTAAGTGAATGTGACATTTCATTGGTTGTCTATTTTGATCAGATTTGGACTTTCCATACACACACAATGACTATGATGAATAGGAATGATTCCAGGGCACATGATGGGATCATATAATAATAATAATAATAAGAAGAAGAATGTGAAGTCTTATATAGTGCTAAATCCAGGCTTGTATAGCTTGCTCAAAAGGCTCGGCATCATTATCCTGGTGTAACAACACTCCTGATGGAGGATCAGTACCCAGTTTCAGCTGAGGCAATTTACGAGTATAGCCACTTGCCCAAGGTGACACCACTGACATTGCCAGCATCTCAGTGCGAGGCAGGGGCGAACCCTTGAAGGCCTGGAAGCTTTCAACGCTAGCCGATCACATATATGCCCTGGATTTCGAGGATGTAGGGTCACAAGCATACATGTGCTACATTTACATATTTGTTCATTCATGACTCCTGAAAAGAGTGACAAGAAGCAAGACTGTATATCATCTAACTAGTGTACTAGGATATCTTTAGTTGAAATGATACCACAGTTAAAAGCTTGAAAGAAGTACAATACTGAAACAAGTATAGCCTGCATATGCTGAAGTGATAAGTATGTTTCTAAGCCATTCAATAGTAAACAGTTACATTGGCAACACAATACAATGATCAAACTCTGGTCAATTTCATGTATGTCACCATCCATTTTCAAATACAATGGGAAGTATTCTTTATACTGGAAACCCAAGAAATACTCTATTCTTTCAAGAACTCTCCATACTGTGAGTCTCATCTGAGATTTTCAGAGATTCCTGTTACAACTCCAACAAGCCAACTCCCAAGTCAACAGACAACAAACAATGTGTATGTATTTTATTTAAATCCAGTTGGGTTGATGTATATCAAGATGGACAGGCAGCGGAATGATTTAAATATTACAAGATTTACAGAACTCGCATATTTCTGCCTTAACTTCTGTAAGACATATACATATATAAACAAATATAACAACATTAAAACCATAAAATGCCTGACACATTATGATCACAGCATCAGCAGCTTCAGTATATATAAATAGGCTACTTTTCAGTGTTGCAGTATTTTGATCTATTGCATAATTGTTTATATCAATATTAGTACCTGTTTTATAATATAAGTTAATACTGGACAATTTTGGCAAAATTGAAATGTAGACACATACAAAGTATAAAAGAGTTTGATACGCTTTGCAAATAATAAAATGATCCATTCCAAATGTAATATTTACAACATACTAGCTTATGAAAAAATGAAAAAAATTATGTCGACAAAAGCAGTATGAAAAAACATCATGCAGGTGAAATGATGACTGTGTTGTCTCATTGGTCATAATTTTTAATATTCCCATGGGCTTCATCTACCTTCTGATGGGCATACACTCGACCAGGTACGTTCTTGAACCTAATGCAAGAAAACAAACACTGATAGCTTGATATATACAGATGGGGAATTCAAAGGATTGGCAGACTTGTTCACAGAATCAGTTGCTAAAGTTTAGGGAGCTTAGTGAACCCTTTGCTAAAATTTCACAATATCACAAACCAATGGGCCTATAATTCCACATGTTAAATGTCCACATAGACGTAGTCATAAACACAAATGCCAAGCATCACACAATTTAGCTCACTCTACAACACTTAGGAATTTATTGAAACAAGCTTCTTCTTTTTTCTGCATCAGGGTGTTTTTTGTTTTGAAATTTTTGATAAGCAGTTTTGTCTTTCCGGACAAAACTTATTAGCACTTGATGCAATTTGATCATCATTTTATGAGCAATTGATTAGTAATCCCCTGAAATTGACTAGAAAACTGTGATGCAAACCCGAACAAAAAATACCCTGTGCATACAAGTTATTCTTTTAGAAAACAAATTTAAGCAATATTTTATTGGAAAAAAGCTCTGTTTTTTTCAATATTTAATTACTTCTTAAACTCTTATGTAGTTTTTTATTGTACAAGGTCTCTTATGAGTTCACACCAGTCATATTACCTCACAGGTAATCTTGTGTATTCCAATCAGATTTGCAGCAATAAAAGAAACTAAAAGGAAAAAGTGTGCTGTTGCCCACTTATGAGTCATCTATCAATTAAGGATGACAAGATACTCCCAAATTATTTGTTTAATGGGAAACTGAGAGAGGCGAAAAGGTCCACTGGCTGAGCTCACAAAGATACAAGGACTCTCAAATCCTCTGAAAGACTTCAGCATCGACACAGAGTTATGGGAGTGCCTAAAGCTGACAGTAATGCCTGGCAGAGCCTAGCTCATCAGGAACAGAGTACTAGTAGACTCCTTAATAAATGGCAGACTGAACTAAACTGAGAGAAAAAGAGGAAGCTCTTCAAGTCCAGCAACACAACTTTCTGTGCCTGAATCAGTCAGGACAGACCACCCGCAGTCATTAGACTAGGCATGGCATGGCCATCCTGCTACCAGACACACAAGCAAGATCAATTTATATGACTTGATCACTTACCTTGACAGTTTAAATGGTTCTTTCTCTTCTGTTGTGTGACTGATTTTCTTTTGTAATGGTATTTCTGAGTGATGCTCTCTCCTATAAACACAAAAAACAAACTGTTTGTGTCCAGCCATAATGTCAAATAGGAGTGTAACGATTAACCGAAATCTCGAATATTTGCGAATATCCTTCGATTTGATTTTCGAATACACTACTCGTAATAAAACAACTTATGCATTTAAATCGAATCGAAATATTCGAAATTGAGGGATAGAAACCGAAAATCCAATTGAATCAAAGAGTACCGGAATCGTTGCAGCCCTAATGTCAAATATAAACCAGCAATAATGAAGGATTAACAAGTTGAATATTATTATAAATAGTGTGCTTTATAACTAAATTGTACTCTCTCTTTGATTTGTTATGGCAATTATTGCGGACAGCAAACATTTTTAAATATTAAACACAAAAGGAGACATCAAAGAAAATACCTTAATACAACATTTATTTAGAAAATATTCAAGCAAAAAAACCCAAGTGATGAACTCAAGACCGGAATTGGCTGGCATAGTAGTCTGTCAGAGATAAGTATGGAAACTGAATAATAGGTAGTTTATTGGATATTGGAAATTTCAGAAGTGCTTTGATGCAAAATGCAATAAAAAGTAAAATTACAGAACACCTAATAGACCAGTGGAGACTACATGCTTTATCAAGGATAAAACACTGGCGAGATCTATGTACAAATTGATTTCAGTAGGTAACAGGTTTTCAGTTTGTGTCAGGTCTGATTTAGGCTGTACTACCACATTAATCAGCTACCTAATGGATACATTTGTATACAGACTACTCCAGTGTTTCTGTCTTGATAAAGCGTGGAATCTCCAAGCTGATGTCCATGCCATTATACAGGAGATCTCAAGTATGAGTCTTGATTGAACCATCAAAACTCTGCATGCACCATTCCACAACTACTAATAGACTTGGAACTTAAGATCGTGTGTTTGCTTAGCATGTGTGTAGGAACAACAGTGAACTGATGTGCAAAAATAAGCAAAACTTATTCTGGAGTTTGAAAAAAAGGCAGCCACACCATAATTAAAACCATGTTCTTGGAACCATGTACCCCACTCTGCACCGCTCTCTCCAAAGGCCTGAGATCACAGATGACATGAACATTACTTTGAATGCACCTTTTAAGTCAAACAATCATTGGCAAAGAGGCAATTACAAAAATGGCGCAAGGCCAAAAAGATTTGAGAACCATGTGCTGCACTAAAGGAACTTACTCAAAGGGCCAAATGTAATGCATGTCTTATGCATTTATTTCCAAATTTATCCATGCATAAGTACCTTCGTCTACCAGCGCTTCCAGCGGAGGATTTGCTGAAAGTGTCATAATATTCAGATATGGTAGCGCCATCTGGCCTGTTTACTCTTCTCTGGCTCTGCTCCTGGTTATCAAACGAGTCTTTCTGTCTGGAGTACCACTCCGTACCATACGCATTAGATAACAGTTTAGACATGGCGGGACGATCTTCTGCAGGCCTTGTGCTGACAAGATGATGATTACGGTGAGGGAAAGATTATCAGTGTTCAAAGTTAGTATCATGTCCAATCTGTATAAAATACATATCTTCATGCTGACACTTTGATATAAGGATCTGACAAAAGACAATATCAGGGCACATCACAGTCACCCAGCTAATTTAAACATAGAACTTTTAGAGGTGAAATAAATTGTTTCTCTCGACAGAAATAGTACCTTCTAAATATTAGAAGTTAGAAATTTCGAAAGTTTTACAGTAGCCTACATGTACATGTATTTATAATGCCCAGTTAGAATTAAGCATATAAAATATCTCTGCAAGGTACTGTGACTGCCTTTAAAAAAGTTGCAACTTTGGTCCAGTCAAACAAGAAGCAATTTCATTGATTTATCATGATGACCTGAGACATGACCTGGCATTAGTGTTGTCATATCGTTAGCATGAATGTCTGTGTTTTAATCAGATTGTATCATACAAGATTAGTAAAGACAAACAAAACATGAATAACAGGTGACCAAGAGGCTAAAGTGTTTCTACTTTTCCGAGTTCAACAAATATTTAATAGTCCAAAAAGACCTCAAAACCTCTGCATAGACACAGTTAAAAGTGCGGGCCCCAAAATCCTCCCCCTCCCCCTGCTTCTGACACACATGCACTAAATACAAAATCAATTTTTTTTTTATTATTTTGTACCAATCTTTTAGAGCATATATATATTTAGTTTTGTCATTTTATTTGATTTGAGATGGTTGTTCAAATTATTTTAATGAGATATTTCATTGAGATATATATATATCATTCATTTTCTTGACATTTACATGCAGGTATTAGCTTGTAACCAGTGGTGGGTTACAAACTTTTTAGCAAGGGCTTCTAGATTTTTCAACAACCCAACCCAAACTGGTTTGCTGAAATCATTAAATTTTAGTGAAGGGTTCAGCGAATCCCTTGAATCCAGCAACTACTTATAACCAACATTAATTAACTTCTACTTACAAAATACTTCAGCTCTCCAAAATAGAACTTTTTGTTTCTGAAATCCTCTACTCACAACTAGTATGCTATTTTCTTATATATATGTTTGGCAATGAACCATTAAATCACATGCAGGATGTAGATCTGCACAAAATACATTATCAGGGCATAATTTATTTCCTAAATATGAAGCTTTACAATGACCATTACTATATATTCTGTTTACAATTAAACTTAATGGAATAGTTTTATAACTTTGTTAACAAAAAATTTAGCACATATTCACAACAACAACAAAAAAATGCAGGTGAAATAGCTAGGTAGCTTGCAAAATTGAAGAGAAACCAAATTGGGGAATTGGAATCAGAACCGGATTAAGTTTACGTATGCCCCTGGACAACAAGTACTTTGAGGCCCCCAGAAGAATTTTGTTGGGCATTTTTTGTAAACAGCACCAAAAGAAATCTTTCAGTTCATCTCTTGAGCCAGGCCCTACTTCCTCCTGAAGGCCCTGCCTTAATCCGGCCCTGATTTGATAATGCAGCAACTGTGATTTGTAGAAGTTTGACGTCCACAGGTGCAACACTGTTAAAGTGCTTTACAGTGCAACATTATGTTAACACAGAACCACAGAATAACAATGGTTACAATTATACAAAACTACTGAAAGGGTGCTTAAGGTATTGCGAAACTGTCACAGAAAGTATAGGAATTCCTTACTTTGGACCAGTATGTTTAGGTCTCTCGACTTGGAGCTGTGAGCTGCTTGGTGGTTTCACTGGCTTCACTCTGGGTGGCTGTTTCTTCATTTGAATAGGCTTTAAACTACGCACTCCATAGCCAGGTGGTCGGAATTCAGGTATTTTCACTGTTTTATCCTTGATAGACTCGCCCTCTCTTTGGAAGATTGTTGTCGTGTCAAATGCATAGGGGGCTCTGTTAGGTGTCCAGTGATCAACACCATCAGAATCACCTGCATCCGTTTTCTGGGGTACATGGGCCATGTACTCTGGGACAAGAAATTCCCATTTCCTGAAAGAAAAACGAGAATCCTTAACATAAATAAGCAGTAGCGTTGTAAGGTTCATGTCTCTTAGTTGAGTACTTAACTCCCACCCCTCCTTCATTCTCAAATCAAAAAGTTATTGATTGGTAGGATATGGTTCACAAATACTACACTAGAAAATATGACCAAATCTGCAACCATAAAAACGATTACAACAGCACTAAAATTAATTGTTCTGTGCAGGCTTGTCGCACCTGCAGATGAAACCAGGTTATTTGAAGCACATATAGGAAAATACCAGGGTAATTATGACAGCTCTATCTGCACATTAGCAGATTCAAAACAAAAGTTTTAGCCTAAGCCTTGTCGGTACCTTGATACAGTAGACCTACTTGTAAGCTGAGTTTATAACACATATGTTTGTTACAATTAACTGCACATATACACTGACAGGGATACTTTTGTAGAAATAAACACTGCCTAAACATTTCAAAAGTTCATAAGCAGTCTTTTTCCTGTTACCAAGTAGGCTAAATAAAGGGTGGTGCCACTGCACATTTCGGAGAAAATTTGTACATTTTATTGTGTAATTTGAAAATTTGTGCATCATTACCCACTCACCCCAAACTCTCACTGTAATTTAAACCATCATTATTAAAATAAAACAAAATTACAAGCATTAAGATCATACAATATCCAAAACAAATTTAGTCAACATTGCCATCATTATTCGTGTAGCTATTCCGATAGTATGATACAGTTTGGGTTAATTCAGTCTCATCTGGGTTTGGAATTCACTCCCTCAAGGCGCTAGAGGCCAGACTAGGCACCAACTGCTAGCATCAAAGATCAGCAATGTTGACTGCTTATAAATACACCTAGGATTCACTAAAAATCGTAGTTTGAGAATTGAGTACCCGTTAGTCTACATTGTCAACATTCAATGCCCCTGATAGATAACAGCTCCCAAGGCCCATATATGGCAGCATGATATTCAGTGACAGTCAAGGAACATATAAAACTTGCATTTGATTATTTCCTTAACTGCAACTGAATAATTCACAAACATACTCATAGCTTAGAGTATAATCCAGTTTGTATTGAACTGTTAAATGGTCACGGGGGCACATTTTATTGTGGTAGAGAAGTCTAATGACACAACCTGAATTTGACTCACAGATCTTCCTTGTTGACAGCATCTTCTTCTGCATTGTCTTCCAGGTAGTACCAGTCTACTCTTGGGTAGCCCTTTGCCTCTGCTCTTTTAGGTGTGAATTCTGGAAACTGCAGCAAGTCTAAAAGAAAATAAAGTAGATTGCACAACTTAACATCAATTTCAGTTAATTTAAAGTCACATGTGGTTTAATTTTCATTTCAATAATAATTACTAGAATTAACACTTTTTTGTAATTTGAAGGATAGGCTATGAAGAAATTTGTTTTCCACCCTTCCAACAGTTCTGGCATTCCATCGATTTCGTCAGGGTTCGCTGAACACCTTACTAAAATTCACCAAGCCAAGTACAGTCCGTCTCAAAAGTAACTTCCCCTGTTCGCGTTCCTGTTGCACGCGAACTGCACGCGACGGT
>JAUELE010231662.1:0-20845 GCA_031471655.1 Diodora aspera | reverse complement strand
ACCCCCCCCCCCCCCCACTTCAAAACTCCTGGATCCGCTAATGTCAATTGTTGTATTCTGACACCTGATGAATGAGATACCTGCTAACGAGCATCACCTGGAATCCAATCAGTAACCCCTTCTGACATTTCCTTCATCCAGGTACAAATTCTACTCTGTTAAGCAGACCTTGCTATGTAGGTAACCTACTTCTGTGGTGTCTATTAATCAAACCACGAGCGTGTCTCTACCTGGGAATTGATAAGTATTGCAAGGTAGGCCGACATCTGGATAACCCAAATCAGCTGACCGTCGGTTGACCACAAGGAGTGTTTTATCAGGTCAAGTCTGGAGTTAAACAGTCTCAAGTACTATTAACACAGAGCACAATAAGGAAGTTAAAGATGTACGACATTAGCTGACTTTACAACGATGCTCCAAACCTCAATAAATAATAATGATGATAATAACTCTTTATTATATGATATTACAAGGATATTACAGGAATACTGAAAATTAGTTTTTCACCCTTTCGGGTGGTCATCACCACAGTGCAAGGCCAGTACCCATTTTCAGCTGGGCCGACTGGGACAAGTGAAGTAAAGTACCTTGTCTAGGGAAACAGCATGGCGCTGACTGGGGTCGAACCCGCAACCAAACTTGGTCGAATCACGTTTCCGTCCCCTCTTGCTCACGGCCGCGCGCATGCTTTCAAAACCATCAGTATATATATTAGGAAACGAAACATATCGAAGCTGTGTTTCAATCGCTTATTGTATAAACGTCTTAATAAGCTGCTACTTTAGGGACCTTTTTAGTAAAACTATCTATTGAAAACATTTAAGGAGTTCTTACGTTCATAGAGAAACGCAATATAGCGCTACGTTTGTCACGTCGACCCAGTCAGTAGCAAGTTTTATCGGTATCTGGCTCAAATCCAGCCAGAACAGTTTCTTGAATGCCAGGTTTCTCGAAACAAGCGAATGCCTCAAATACATCATGCCCACATGTGTGTGATATGTCTGAAATCTTATGAATATCACATTTAGTTCAAAATACCTCGCTCATGTTATTGTCGTACTAGCGTCAAGTATTTTTGCAGAATACGTAGGATGATTTGGTGTTGAAGGACATTTGACGGAGGTCGGTAATATGATGAAGCGCTGTATAAACATTGCTTTGAATATAACCTATTAATATACTTTTAATCTAGTCAGACGCTACATCACGATCCGCGATAACTATTCTGTTATCTGTACAGGAGGTTTGGTTTAAGATACCAAGACGTCTTATTAACAAAGATAACCAAGTCTCCTAACTTCGCTCAGTGTTAAACAGCATCAGCAGGTTTGCTCAGAAACTACCCGTTAGATACACAACAAGTTGCGCTTACAGGTCAGTGTGCATTATCACACGCACACTCCTGGTTGCTAATTTATAGAAATCAGGGGTGACGCCCGGCATTCCCCGACGTGAGGGCTGGGGTCCCCGACAATAAAATATACAGTAAAATACACAAATTATCTCCGACATTTTCCTCGACGAATTACTACACTGTCCCCCGACAGGAGGCTATAAGGTTCCCGGGGAGGGGGGGGGGGGCTGTAGCTCCCTCCCACTGGCGCCACCCCTGGTAGAAGTCGTTTCATTCTTAACAGGTCGCAGATCTTATAACCTCGCCGTGTGACAGCGTGCTTTGCAGATATCGATCCATACGTACCTGGGTAAATACCTGTACCGCTGACTTCGCCTGAAGCCCACAGCTCTGTTTTATTAACATATAAATCATTTAAACTTTCAAATGTGTGATTTAAAATGATAAAGAAGCTTGCGAGACGAAGCTACGACGTTGAATGATTGGGTTTATCGAGTGTGTCAGTGATGAAAAGAAGAACTTAAAAAAATATACAGTGACAAGTTAAATTTTAAACAGTGTGATAAATGTATGATTTAGAATGAAATAGAACAGAAAAAAGAAAAATAATCGAGTGCTTTTTTTTACATGTAAGACTTGATTAAAATTGTAACCAAAACCATGAGGATAGATAATTGTGTAGCTGTTCTGTTTGTGTGCGCTTACACAAAGGCGAAGGCACACGTACGTACAAACATCCATCCATCCACCCCCCCCCCCCCCCCACACACACATACCTGGTCGCACGCCCACCCACACATACTTATCATGATACGGCATCAGATGAACGTAGACATTTGGTCATACTGCCTTTGCTTTAGACTACAACTTGCTACTAAACGTTGTAACTGAACAACATATTCGTTCATGTATAATAAAGACCCTGGTTGTCCTCAGCGTATTCTCTCGGTCCTGACTTAATCCAAACAGGATATACGTATTGACAACTGCACGGCGGCGCCGAAAATATTGACGAATTTTTTTTTATAAATAATAAAAATGACTTAGCCTTAAATTCCACAAGCAGCTTTGACTGATGATGATGAATGTCCTTCAAAAGTTATACATCATTTGGAAGAAACCAAAACTACACGGGGATGTCACAGGTACATAGAAATGCAAATATCTACCTGTGACGTGAGGACAGCCAGGTGTGAAAGGTATTAATCAACTTACTAAATGGCCTTGAAAGCTCTTCGGGGTAGCAT
Source organism: Diodora aspera (assembly GCA_031471655.1). NCBI lineage: Eukaryota > Metazoa > Mollusca > Gastropoda > Lepetellida > Fissurellidae > Diodora > Diodora aspera. The sequence goes on along the minus strand of JAUELE010231662.1, from coordinate 18,244 downwards.
AGGAATTGTTTGGTTGTTTTTTTTATCTCCTGGGGTGCTGCCTCATTAATAGAATGATTTTATTCATAACCTGATGGTACGTATTATTTCAAGGAATGAAGTTGTTACATGAAAGACTTAATGTTGATATCATCAGTGCACTTTGTTTTTGTGTAAATATCAGATGTCAGTGGTTAGAGTTTTTATCTTGTGTGATATCAGTCAGTCAGTTAAGTTCGCATCTCTATTGGGCTACCGCGTGTCGTGTGGATTGCAGGTTCGAATCTCAATTCAGATACTTCGTGTGATGTCTCTTTATTGGGTTATGTTCGAATCTAACTTTGGATATTTCGTGCGGTATCTATCATTTCTGTTAGTTAAATGTCTTGGCAACGTATGAAGTTTTGACATTTTGAGCGCTATTTGTTTCTGGTTTTGTGACGTCCATGGTAGTTGTAGGCCTCCTCATACCTTGTATCTGAAACACTGCTGAGAGGGACAACTCACAGAAAATAACCATTATGGTTTTGGCATCAGTGTGTCGTTGAATTAACCAGACATGTACATTGGGCACATTTACAGTGCAGATGAAACTTGCCAGAACTCCTTTGTTTCTTGAATACTTTCGTATCACATCTAGGACTTCGCGTGATGTTTCCACTGATTTTTCGCATTCGCTTCAACACAAAAAGTCATCTGAACGCCCATTTGGCGCACGATTCGTTGGATTAGCGTAAATACTGGTGTTTTAAAGTCGCGACGTGAATAAACATTTAACTTATGTCAACGAGCGTTTAGTTGATTCTAATAATCCCCGAGTTTGATCGAGCAGCGCCGAGTTACCATTCTTGGCTGGAGCATCAGAAACTGGAGGAACTTCAAGCAACTTCAGAAAACACTCAGTTTGCGAAGGAGCACGGACCAAAGGCATACGTGGACATATAAGGCAGGAATCACAAACTATTCTGTGTTATTCATCTTGGCACGTGACCACGTTTGTTCAAAGGACGTAATCAAATTTGAAAATGAAATAACTTAGGAAGAGAATTTTGAAATACGTAATTGAGGCCAACGAGGCAACATTGTACGCATTCTTCATGTTGGAATTATTCAGTGTAGACAGACAGCAGTGGATATGTACATAGTGAAATGAGTCAATTAATCGTTAGCTTATCGTTTTGGTGAATAACGTCATTGAAATATCCAAAAAAGGCTTCTGATTTGCTCTCTTTGAAGAGATACGTTATCTATACCCACGTACAGAAACACTGTGCATAGTGTACACGCTATTTGCACAAACAAAAATATTTAGAACTGAAATGGATTTTGACATAGTGGATGGCAGTCTTTGCATAATTTCGTCAATGTTGATATTTAATTTAAAAAATTACATTTGCAACTGTTGGTCTGCAGGTGGGATTATGGTAACAAAGTCGGTTTGAGTCGATTTGTTATTCAAAGTAAGATGAAAGCAGACGTGAGGTGTTAGCGGACATACGTGAAATATTGATACTGAAGAAATCGAAAATGTGAAAGTGGGCATCAGGTGAAAGTAGACACAAGATGAGTGAGTGATTTGGGGTTTTACGTGGTTTTCGGCAAATTTTCAGCCACATCACCACGGTCTCAACAACACCACGTTGGTGTCAGGGCTCATGTCTCTACAGGCTGAAAGAGAGGTGCCCGGGCGGGACTCGAACCACAACCACCAAGGCTGGCAGATTGCTGGGCCGACGCGCTAACCACTGCGCCATCCCGCGTTCACGACACAAGATGTATATAGATATAAGGTGAAATGTGGGCATTAAAGAAGTTAGACATAGACTATATATGACGTAAGGCTATACGTCAATGATGAAAGTAGATACTGTTGTAAACGTGGACTTAAGTAAGAAGAATGTGTACATGAGGGGAATATAAAGAATGTAGGCATCATTATATATCTGATCATGATGTGAATGTAGATATGTGTGTATGCATGAATACTGATGAAGATTCAAAAATATGTTGAATGTGGACATGAGTGCAAGTGTGGATAAATATGTACCTCGAGTATTAAAAATAGGATGAACATAGACAATAAAGTGAATATCTACAGTACATTGTATACTGACGACTGAAAAATGATTCGCCTTTTCCAATCCCAGCTTAAATTGTGTCTTGTGTGTGGATACATATGTCTTGGTATCGTTTCTTTTGGACACCAGTATATACGAATGTGGATGGACAGATAATAAGGACCACACAAGCAGCTTCAGCGTTTCGATTCTTTATCGTATATATTTGTCACATGTCATAAAATGCCGTGAATTGTGACCCTTGTTCTGTACACATCGCCAAGTAGACACCGAAATCAATTAGAGCTCAGGATGCGATGACCATTTAATACTTCCTTCAGGTGACTCGGAACATTTACATTGTTTCCCCGAGTGTCTTGAAAGTGTTACAAATGAATGAACAAATAAAACGCCAGAGATTAACAAAGGGCTTAGAACTAGAATCATTCCGCTTGGCCTTAATGGAATGTCGACATTCTAATTTGCCGGAAAGTATCAACAAGGGTTTGGGATGAATTCGGACATTCTGCTGCTCTCAGCTGTTTAGAAATAAACGAAATTGCTTGGATTGGGGCTACCGGAAAACGTGTGTAACATGCCAGCCAGTCGTACAATTCGGAAATTTAAATTGGCGCTGGGAAATTAAAAACATTTCTTCTCGCTGAGAATGTTGATATTGAAATAGTACGTTGTGTCAGGCTTGTTGAAGTATTTTTAGAACTGGAAGTTGATCAGAGAAACTAAAGGATGTTGAAACTAGAGGTTATCTGATGACGTTGTCAGATTTGAGTCCATAAGTAGACCACTATTGATCCAAGGCCAGATTCCTGTGTATAAAACACATTCTAAAGAAAACACGGTATCATTAAAAAATTTTGAAGAAATGGACCCCCCCCCCCCCCCAAGTTATTTTGTAAATTTAAATCTTATGAAACGAAATGTGAAAGATCGTGAAATAACATAATGTCGTGTATTAACGAATGTTTATTTTAATTGTTTTAAAAGTGAGAATTAGTTCTTCAAACATTCAGACTCACGTAGGATTGGTAGTATGGCATACGGGAGAAATCATATGACGATGGCACATGCCCTTTGTGACGTAGTCGTGGTCGTTATCGCTAACCACGAGATGGACATTGACACATCCTTTACATTCCGACACGTGTGTGTGTCAACACCTGCAGACCAGATGTCAGTTTCATTAAGCACTCGTCAATAACATGTCAATTAATTCATGGTTATCTACGGGTACGACAACTACATCGTCATGTAACCTCCCAGTGGGAATCCACAAACTCACGACAAATGTAGCTACACTTCGTCTATTTATACCTCGGCCAGGTCGCATACTAATCTCGTTGATTTGCTCTTGCATCAGTTTGGTGATATCGTTTTGCCGAGTGACCTACAGAAGCATAACTGTGCCTGACGAATGTTTCCTTTGTCTGTCTATAACCCTAATTGATGTTCTTAAAGGAAACTCTTTCTTCTGTCCTTGTACATGTACATGTCAGAAATATTGAAATACTGAAATACCAAAAGTATCAACGCTGAGCTATCTTGCCTAACTGTTCGATGCCGTAGTCACTCATAGGCGGCTACCTCTTCTGATTTAGAATCAGTCCAGTACAGACGTAAATTTACACGAATATAGTGAGAATCTGATGGTGTAGGTACCCCCTGCCCTAACCATATTAGATGGTCATGAGTTTAACAATAACATTGCAGATACACAAAGTTCCGACGGGTATTGGTCTACATCAAGGGTCAGCATTTAGTACCAGTTATAGCCCTCAATAGGAAATTCTCCAACGAAGCTTTTTTCACAAACTGTAATATGTTAAACCGGGTGTAACCTGTCTTTACTGCGTGGCTGCAAAATCGCCACATGTGGTGTAAGGCATCAAACCTTCACACCCATACCTCGACGCATAAGTTCTTGGGAGATCTACTCTCCAACACATCACGCCAGTAAACCCTCTGTGGGTGTCCATACTTTCCTCCTTATCCTAGATAAGACGTTTCTTTTGTTTGTTCAGCCCAATGGCTTTAAAGGCGCATTGCTTGTGTGCGCATAATTTATTGTGATTTATTCTTTTGCCTGACCCTGAAAATTAAGTTGCTGAAACTTACCAATAACATACAGTGTTGATCTCGCATTTATGCTGCGTCTGCAAGGCAAAAGACCCGTGCCCAAACGACACAATTTCAGTTTCAGTCAAAACGGATCGACGCATTACAGTAGGGCTACTGTACTATGTCTCTTCTAATCTGTTTTGACATCTCCTATCTATCATCGTTGTCTCTTAAAGACACTATTGAAACTTCGTCGTGTTGTAGCACCATTGAAACTTCGTCCTTACTTTTACGAACAAAGCAACTTGCCTGAGGTAGGCACCACCTACATTGCCCATGTCTATTATGAGGTTGGATGAACCCTTGCACTTTGAGGTTACTCTAAAGATTGCACAGTTTAAAAGCTTCTGATAGCTGCCATTTGTCAATTGAATCTTTGTGTGATATAGACTTAGCGCATACTTAAAACATACTATCACTAATCTCGCTCGAACCTAGATTTTTCTCGCATCAAAATGAATTTGACATGTTTACAGTTTCGTTGAAGAACACCATATCACGAATAAATTATGTTTCTATCTATAACAGCAGGGTGTCCGTTGTATGTGATCCTGTCCATAACAACGTTATTGTTGAAACATACTCGAAACTGGTGAAGGCAAATTGTAGCGGACATTGTAAGGCATGCCTAATGTTACCATGCATTGGCATGGTGTCAGTGGTCGTTTCGACTCATCAATCACAACTGTCTATAATAATCTAACAACAAAGAAGTTTTCCATATCCAGCCACATGCTATCTCCTTTACTTCTCTTCTTAGTGTTGAGATATACTTGAAACGTACTCACATTATTTCAAATAAAAATATCTCATAAAACGTTATCTTTAAAAAGCTGGTGTCAGACAAGGTGATAGTCTGTGCCACTTGTTTTCTTCATTGCCTACTGAAATATGTGCCAGGTTTTCCTGTTATCGTATCTACGCAGCTTACAGGTATACGCACATAGATTTTCTTTTTCATACCTCCTTGACGGAACTTGTTTCTCAATAACCAACAACGAGCCTTTATAACAGGACAAGGGACAGAGAAGCTCCATTCAAATGATCTGTATAGTAGTCGGTATTTCTAATGGGGACATTTACATGTTGACTTTCCGGAATAGGCTGTAATATGTGGCCTTTATGAATACGGAGACAGACCAATACTGTGATATTTGTATATCGAGTAATATTGAATGTGTAGGAAAATAAAGGGGTGACTGTTACCTGTGTCTACCGCCTTTATAATAAGGCCTCCCACACAAGATATAAATATGGAAGTTAACGCTGAAATGAAATCTGCTCTAGGCATCATAAATGGGCGGACATTTATAAATACGTGTATAGTATTTGTTTGAATCAGTAACTTAGTACTTCAAACGGGTATATTTTAAAAATAACGTAGAGGTGGGCGTCAGGGAAGACATTTATGTTCAGTGGCGTGACGAACGCTCTCCCCACCTCTGGGCCACGGAGTTGCAAACAAGCTTTCAGATACTTATTTCGAATGATATCTCTATCGTTGAAGTTTGATACGTGATCAAACTCAATGGTTTATTTTCAAATAACAACCTTTGGATCGACAACTATACATCAAATTAAGTACATACCACGAGTAATGTACACACGATACAGCAGGTTTGTCGGTTTAATAGCCTTGTGACCCACATGCCATTTAATTGAAAACAATGCATTCCTCAACTCTGACAGAATCTTAAAAATATGTGTGAACCTTCGGAAACGTTACACTTGCAAATAAATGCATTCGGCTCATATTCGGAAAGCATTCGAAAATAGACAGAACTTTCTTCGATGAGTCCTCAGAGAAACGTTCGAATATTTGAAAGTCGAAAAGATATACACAGATAGGCCCATATCTATTTTACCGTTCGGGATCACGTATCCAACTTTAATAACAAATCAGGTTAGATCTGTGGGGTTGAGGTTATGTTAAGTTGAATCGAGATGATGTGTTACGTTGCAAAAGCAATATTTCAGCTATAACGCAACGTGACGTGCACGGGTGAACACAGACGGAAAAGATAGTTCATAAAAGATATCGATAGAAAGAAAACGGAAAGAAGGACATTACCATTTTAGTTGCCTTGTACAACAAGCATTGGGTTACCGAGACTCCATTATATCTAAGTGACACCCCGTCACTCTCCGGAAGCCACACGGGAACAGGTAATGTTGACCCCAAAGTTTGACCTCGTACTTTAAAAAAACGGAGGAAACATTGATTTGATTTTAGAAGCGGTGCATGTCTTGTCTACGAAAAAAGAAGACCATTATTATGAGTGTTTTCGTATGTACGACTTTCGGCGCTGCTTCTGGTCCTACTGTACATGTTTTACTAACGGCATGTAGCACAAGAAAATACACTAAATACTATAAGCCAAAATAGTCGATATACATGTATGTACTACTCAGAAGTTAATGGTTAAACCTGACAGAAGCATGAACTGATACAATCGGGTTTTGCTGTTTCAAGAATTGTCCGAACTAGCCAAGTGAATATATTTTGTAGAAAGGGTTTTTTCATGCAATATTTATATATTGTTACTGCTTACAATTTACCAATTACCTTAAGGTCATGTGAACACGTAAGGCTGAGATGTGCTTTGCTTTATGTTAAATGTTTCCCCAAATCTTAAATTCATGATGTATTGCCACAGGCAGCAATTGCACGTGTTGTTCATGATTGTCACTTCAAACAGGCGCACATTGGCATGTGACATGTGTGCCAAACTGTTTTTTTGTGGATTTCGGATACACTGCTTCTTGGTAATAAAATACTGTTTTCACTATGTTTGACCCTTAACTTATCTTGAGTAGTGTATTAACAGTTTAAGGGGTGCCGTCACTGTGGTCACTTTCATGTCTTCATAAGTTATCCCAAATAAAAACACATTTACTACGACTCGCGGTCACAAACTTCACACTCGATGTACACTGCACTGAATACGAAGCAGTGATCCGTAAAATAATTACCCCTGATTATTGATCCGCTTGAAGCAAAACACCAAGTCCCTCGTGTACCACCTAGTGTACCACCTAGTGCTTTAATAGCTTCCTAACCTCTGACTCGTCTCGTTATTCAGATTAAAAACACCGTTGGTCAAGGCGTTTTCCGAGTGTTTTGTGATGAGGGGAGGTTTTGAAGAGGGGATTGTTGAGAAACCGTTTTATGACAAAGTGAATGTAGAATGAATGGGTACTTAGATGGACGATATAGAGCATAGAGAAAGAGCGACAGTGAGGACTGAGGAATGTCAATAACACACACACGACTACACATACTATCATATTGACTGTGTACATTAAAGTGATATGACTTATCTGCGAAGCGCCACCTAGCGACGGAATAAATTATTAACTGTGTTTATCTAAGATAACTGGTGAATTGAGAAGTCATTTATATTGAAAAACAACCCTCTTATTCTTTGTGAAGGATCTGAACATGCTTGTTTACGATAATAATAATCAGAAGGAAACTATTGCACTCAGGTTAAAACAAATTGAGGTCTCTTATCGTGTTGATTCGTTGATTTTGGGGGGTAGGGGTTAGGGGGAGATTGACGATAATACTGTGATTAAGTTGACGTCTTCATGCCCTTGGGTTCTCATGAGATATTTGATGTCTTCATAGCCCCTTGATTCTAGTGAGAAGGGAGCTTTGAATCTGAGCGTAATTGTGAAATGTTTCCATACAACGTGTTCTTATTTATACGCGACTTATAACTTGCCAAGTGAGTTTCAGTAATCATCAACTTTGACTCTCTAATTGTCCCACTCAGAGTAAGAAACAATTTGAGCTGATCAAGGCAGAACTGTATGTAAATGTGTACTGGTCATATTCATAAAAAAAACCTAACGAATAAGGTCTTGCTCTCGTTGAGCTTGAGGAAACTCCATTGAGATGTAAATCAAGCAGTTGTAAATCCAGCGGTTGGCTTAATGGTATGTTCTCCTCTGTGAGACCAATCTACCTGCAGGAGAACCTAACTGATCTTTCGCGTAAGATTGACCATGGAGGGAGGGAGGATGGGAAAGCGAAGTGACACAGCGATAAATAGGGAGAACGGGATAGAGAGATAGGCGGAGAAAGGAGAATAGGATAGTTAGGGTGGAGATCGGAGAGAACGACACAAAGAGAAAGGATGGGATAGAGAGACGAGGGGTGCATAAAGGGACAATTGCCTTCTGATGACAAGGTGTTAACGTCTGGACATGTCTAAGCTTCTAATACAATGGTCAAACAGAGAGAGGATTCAGATCTTGTCTCGGTCACATGCTAATGACCCGAGGCTTTGCTTGACCACCGTGGACACGCCATCAATTAGGCAGCTGACAGACATGGGTATCGTCACTATTAGCCGACTTGTTGCTCTGTGGGCTGTTCTCATGTTGACACTGTTGAGCCTGTCACCTGCGACAGTCCCACACGTTGCCACAGACGGCAGGGGACGTTGCTGCATACCTCCTCACAGCAAACGTCCACTGACCCTCATTAAACAAGAGCTGACCTCTCTCTCGTCGGGACACCGTGGTTAGACCGCCTGTCAGTATACATAACCGTTTGGCTGGTGTACTGCAGAACAACCTACTTATCCAGGCTGTCTTCCTGACATACATCGTTTCGGATACATGTACTTCTTACTATAACTAGGCACTGCACAGGGGCGGCGGTTCAGGGTGGGGCCTCGGGATGTCAGGATGGAATGATACAACCCTTGTTGATACAAGTACAAGTTTTACCAAAAAGGTCCCAACAGCGGAAAACAAGAAAGGTTTTTGAGTTAAAAAGTGGGTCGAGCTCCTCCCCAACCCCTCCCTGCTTCCTCCACCCATGGTACACGTTTAACAAATGAAGATAACCTCAGATCACCTCTCAAGTGGGCAGTAGGATGTGTTGATATGTTGAAACCTTATCTGTTTCTGGTACAAACTAATCATGGTGCTATGACCAGACAGATAGGGCCAGAGCATCACTGTTTGAAGCAATATTAGCTACACCATACCCTTGAAGTTTGAACTCAGGGCCCTACCTGTAGTAAACTGATGTGCTAGAGATCAAGCTGCTCGGGCACCTGTTTATGAGGATGTCTCTGACACAGTCACCACGATGTGTATTAAACTGACCAGCATTGAAACGTAAATGATGAGAATTTGAAAAGCTGCATATATCGACATGACACATCGCAACACATCAGAATGCATGCCATGAAAATCCTTTTTTTTCTGTTATAGTGCGTTTTTAGTGCTGTTCAGTATATTGTAAGGAGTAGACGTTTTGGAAATGTTGCACATGATTTACTTACTATTTTGTTCATTGACCATCACGGCATACTATGATACAGTGTTAGACAAACTCCTCTGTACTAGCTTTGGTCACTCGTAGAACCTTTGCTCATAAAGTCCTGGGACATCTTTTAGCTAAGAGTGATTTTCCAGAACAAGGCATCTTCTAAGAATGTTTCTGAATACAACCCCAGGTGATACACACACCCAGACTCAAGTGAAACCAATAAGATGACTTCGTCTATAAAAGCATGTTGAAAGTGCGTCGATGATGTTTATGCACTGAGGATGATTAACTACACGGCAATTTGTAAAAGAATTAATTTTACTCGATTGGTGAACAAATCAGCATTGCACCGGTTTTTTCTATTTTCGACAACTTGTAATTTTGTAATACTGACAACCTTCAGCGTGTATTGAACTTAAACGCCTTGGCTCCCCGAGTCACATCAAGAATATTTTTCATGCGAAATCCATTTGTATTCAATTTAAAATCTGAGACTCCAAGTGCAAGGATGTGAAGCAAACATACATTTCAACATAAAACTGACACAGGTGCTGTCAATCGAAGTTCACCTTTACTTTGAAGCACCACAGGTCATTTTTCTGTGTCTTCTAGTGCAGTGCATTGTGAATCGGACATCCGCTAATAAATTCCACTCTCATCGCGAGTTGCCTTTCTTGATTTTTGAATTCTTGGCCATTTACTCACATGACGCTGCAAGGTAAAAATTGGGCAGGTTGAGTTTATTTAGACATTGAAAAGATCATTTGACAATGTCGTTTTGTTTCTTAGATTCTTGTAGTCTTATTTTATTCACCACAGGGCTGACAGCGGAATGACCGGTAATTCGCAGTGGTGACAGTCTCAATATTCTTGCAAAACAGGTATTTTTAAATGCAGAAACGAGATCATTTTTAACCAAGGGAATCTTGATTTGAACTTAGTCGAAGAACCTTGCCAACTTGGTGTTTGAAATATTTTGTCCGTACCGCGGAGCGCCGGCGCCAGACGACAGTTCTTTATTCAATCTCGTTACAATTGTGGGGAATTCGGTAGCAAATTTATTTCAATATTTGTTGGGCGGTTTAACGCTAGCTGTGGCAGATGGCAGGGGTTTAACTCCAATCGACAGACAAATTCAGATTTTCCTCTGGACTGATCTAATCGCTCAAAAACAAACATGCCAATTAAGCAAATCCCAAGGTCATTTGAAGGACAGGACGTATTAAACGTTGTTGGGTTCGTATTAGAAGCTGGTTAAAATGTGGGGGATTTAGTTTCTTTCTGGCTCCCTGGTCACTTTAAACGTGTTTGCCCTCAGGGGATTTGCGGACATAGTGTGTGTGTTTGCAACAGTGCATGGTTGTGGGCAAGAATATGTATGTATGAATGCATTGATGGATGGATGGAAAGATGCATTTGTGATTTTTTTCTGTTTATGTACATGAATGTATGTACGGTTATGTAGGTAGGTAGGTAGGTAGGTAGGTAGGTAGGTGTGGAATGTATGTATGTATGTAGGTAGGTAGGTAAGTAGGTAGATAGGTAAGTAAATAGGTACGTACATGTAGGTGTGGTAGGTACATGTATGTAGCAGCGAATTGTTTTTGTCCAAGTCTACAGGGATTAAGTGAACTAAATGTATATGGATCGTGTTCAGCCAAAGTCCCTGTTATTAATTTGTCTGAGGTTAATTACTGCTCCAGTAATACCTCCACGTACTAATAACTGAGATCGAATATAGTCACGTAATCGCAGCAACGTGACACACCTGCATCACGAAGGCTTCTCGCATTAATAAACAGCATGTGGGGATTTCGTCTCAACGCATTATTGAAATTGCTTTATAGCATACAGAGAAAATAATGGATTGCACAAGGCGTGAATAGGTGAGGGTACTACAGATCATCGACATCTTAGTAACAGAGCACATTCTTCTGCTGCTTCCCTCTCCTCTTCCTTCTTGTTTTCATCTTACTATTTCATAAATATTAGCATCAATAAAATCATCATCATCTTCATCTTCTTTTTCGCCATCATCAACGTTGTCCTTGTTCTTGTACTGTACTCTCGTTTGGTATTGGTCTTGTCTTTCGTAGCCGTTTTCAGCCTGCATCTTGTTAACAGGACCGTGTAGTCTCCCTGGGACAGATCCGTCAGTGTGGCTGCACTGAACTATGTCCGACTAGTCACATACGGTTACCGACGACCTAGTTGTTGCTATGTTGTTTAACGTGGGACGAAAGTCACTTTCTTATTTTGTCGAGTGTGTTGGAGAAAGCCCGATGATTATACTGTTCTATGTCGGTTCTATGATAACACTGCGACTCCTGTCTACCCGCTCTTGTACCTGCCTTGTAGTCTGATTAGCCGGCCAGGTATCTGCTGGTGCTTTGCCAGATTTGTGGGTAAATATTTGTGCAATGCGCGTCAAGCATTTGCTCTGTACAGTCAAAATGGACGCCCACTCTTTTGAATTCTGGAGACAGTCGCCTGTAATACTGATATTTTACACAACTGACATGACTGTGCTTGTATCTGAACCATTTTTATAAATTACCTTTAAACATATATTTTAACTTGATTTGACTCACCATTCGGGTACATGTACTTGATTAGTCCTTGCAACAGTTTGGTCGCCTTACAAAACACTGGGTTCAGTACCAATAGACGACATTCAGTTTATGTTATCTATCATTTAATTAAAATCAGATGTATTTAGTATGTATCCATACTTACCTTCGTTCGAGAATATAAGTTCCTAGCTTAACATACAGTTGGTAAGCTATGATTCTGTTATAACCCTCAGTGCGAGTTTGAATTCCCTGCACACATAACATATAAAAATGATCTATAGAACTATTGAGGATTCTGCAATTAGCGATAGCTTGGTGGCATATATATCTATGTTTTTCTATTTGTATAATAATGTATCGGCCAGGGTGGAGGTCCATAGGAGTAAGTCCACTTCAGTAACTCTCAATGCTGATTCAAGGACGTTTCCAAATGCAACAAAAGCGTGTATATAGCAGCCAGCGGTCCGTGACAGTCAAAGTGACAGCTTGACAAGTCGAGTGTGTCTATTTCTGACATCGAATTTAAACGATTATTAAAAAGACGCTCACGGGCAAGAAGAAATCTGGCATTTATACAATTTTGATGAATGGATTTCAATCAGAAGTTATGCTATGTTGCCGCATACCACACAGCAGCAAATTATATATCTACGATATAAACATTTCAGGAGAAAAACGAACAACCATATTCATGTATTGACGCACATGTGTTAATATAAATCGAGATTTTAAAATATGATTCGGTCATTAGAAAGAGGCGTTTCTTACCATCTCGCCCGCAGGCTTGCACTTAGTGGCATGATCTATGTATAGAAAGTTTGAACCAACACACCAACTCAACTATATTGATAATTATAGCAGTTTAATTCCTCGTGTATTTTACATTCCGTTGTATGGCTGAGCGGCCATCTTTGTTCCGACTATAAAGTGCCGGAAAATGACAATTAATCAAGTAAGAGGCGCACAGTAATGGATTGAAAGGTATTTTACACAACTGCATTTATCGTTTTGCATTATTACCTTGCTGGCGTGTCGATGCAAACCGGTTTATAATAAAATTAAAAAATATAGTTTTCTAAGTATGAATGTCAAACGAGGTTATTAAATGCAGGTGCGTATGACACCTTTAAACTCAAGGAAGCCATTATGATTTCAGTCAATAGCAGTTAAAACCTACTTAATATTTGACTACAAGGCGACATATGTTGAGACACGAGACATCTTATCGTTATGTCACCCTAACTTTACGCTATGCTTGATAACATGAAAGTTGACACTGTTCTTTGGCATAAAATGTATCATTAAATTGTATATTCATAACATCACGTAAAATATGATTGCTCTGATGTTTGCCAACTTTCTAGAACACAGTCAATGGAAATCGAAATTCGTCACGGTTGTCGTCGCTCTGACCAGTTTGAGATAGTTGAGGTTTTGTTGCAAAAGTCCAAGACAGGCCATAGAACCAGCTATCCATTTTAAAGACCAATATAAGATTATTTGGGGTTCACTTTCATCGATCCAAAGAGGACTACCTAGAGAATCGAAGTGTCATCATAGATATAATTGTTGTGATTAACATAGTACGTTCTGTGTGACAAGCCTAAACATGGTGCGGCTAACCAGAAAAAAACAAGAAACCGAATTTGATAGATTAATAACCATTTTGTTGGGCCAAAATTAGATTACCATGCTTTTGTTTCAAACTTTAGTGGAACTACCCATGGAAACCGACCTGCGTCTTCTTGGTTGTTTTGTCTGGCAAGATGACATTACTGGAAGTCTGTGTTAAAGGTATAAATGTTATGCTGCCACCAAACGAAACCAAATTCGTCATATAAGCAGGAACGATAAGATTGCAGAGTTCCTGCATCCAACGTTCAAGGGACACCAGGGAAGTAAGATGTAGACCTATTTCACGTTTTGACTGACTGACGTAAGTTTGCAGAGTCTCTTCCAAAGATGGATACCAAAGGAAATCCGAATTCGTCATATTTGTATTTTGTGGCATGGTTGTTCAGTGTCTGTATGGAGAGTCCAAAAGTTATGAGACAACCAAATGACATTCGATATATTTGACCAACATATATTGCTAACTTTCTATTTCAAAGTTTAAAGGCGGGGGGACTTCCAAGGGAACATAAAAGACAACAGCATGTTTTGACACTGAACACCAGATTAACTTGGTTATATTCTCCGATTAAGTGTTTACATAGAAAGTTGCCTTAAGCCAGGGTATGCATAAAACAAGTTTGGCAAGTGTCAGCTCTGTAATTGAATCGCAGGTCGGCGCATGGTTTGACACACCTCACTTTGTTGAGGAGAACGCCATGTTGGTGTGGAATGTGTTGAGTGCGCATGCCTCTCGCCTGTCTGTATTCAGCACACATACGTCAGATCTGATTAGCAGCTCTGGTATGATTACACGGGGTTCCCTCTACTTGAGAACAGGACAAAGTAACCCGAATCAAAGAAGAACATTGAGGAAGAGCATGCTTAGGTTCAAGTTGTGTGATGAATGTCAAAATGATACAATATGTCTTAAATGCTGGTCTGATAGACACATTTCGGTTCGTCTGTTTGCATTCAAATAGTCATCCGTGTTTCGTTGGTAGTCACATCTGGTGCTATAAAGCTGGACTTTTGTCAAGTCCCATCACTATATATATAATCAGACCAGTTATTATTCCGGTGACTATATTGCTTTTCCTAGCTGTGTCCTCTTGATGCAGGGCCGAGTAGACATGGTTGTGGTAGAGTAAGATGTTCAGTTTTCTGTGCCTTGACTCAGGGTCTTGACAAACTTCTAATTTAAAGCAACCACTTGCTCCCTTATTATCCTCAGCCGTGTTTCGTCTTTAAACTTACACCAAAAACTTCTTTATGCATTCCTGACAAGAACATGTATCTGAATGATGAATTGCGCACGGACATTCTGATTTGTAGAATGTAGGGAATGTTGACGTGCGCGAAAGGGATAAGAATGAATGATCATGCGGACAAAACTATTGCATGAAATCTATTTTCACATCGTGCGTCATTTCCATAAGGAAAACCAGTAACCTTAAGACAAACACCAAAGAATTAACAGCTTTTTGAAACTTTGACCTTTCCCTCTCACGTTAAATATCTAATCGTAAAACAAACAAGACAAACACGAACATCTGTTAAACTGCAGCGATTACACGCTCCTGCTTTAATTTGCACATTTCCTGTGTAAAAAATGAAAATAGAACCACTGTCATAGTTGAAAAGTAACATCTAGACATTAAAATACCTGCACTCAAAACTGTTGAGATGTCGTATTTCCTCCAATAAGAGTGAAGGAGCAAGTACTATTTTATTTTATGTAGCTTACGGGAATCTTTTATCTATACTGCCCGGGTATTACCTACAACACTTCGCTATCGGGGATCACTCTCCGAGCTGAACGAGATGTATCGGGCGGGAATCAAACTCAACGATTACTGGGCTGGCGGGCTAACCGCTGTGCTATGGTGATGGTGCTTCTTTCAAGGGCCGGGTTGATGATTTCTCCCTTCTCCCTTTAGTAATGGTGCTTCTTTAATAAGGATCGCGCCTCGAATAAGAGCCCGACCTGCAAGTGTAGCTTGGGAACACTTCTAAAGAGGAAGGTCCGTAATCTTATTAAAGGAAATACGGTAATGGGGGTTATTTTTACTGAAACACCATGGACAGATTGTATTTCACTCTTTGAAATATTGTGTTACTGTATAGTTAAATAACTTCATAAACTGACAATCAAAAGAAACTATACCGAAAACCTTTGAGGAATGATAAAAATGCAAAAACCCAAGGTGCAGCAAACCTTTTACATAAGCATTTGACGAGATTTTAAAACTGATATACACAATAATCACCATTCAATGTAAACAGGATCGTTCTCAAACATTATTACGGGTAAGTTGTGTTTAGGTCGACTTTCTGATGACCGTCAGTCTATTTACATGCACCGGTCAGAACTTGTCGATGCTTCAATTATTCTTTAGGCGTTTCTGGTTCTTTAAAAACTCTTGAAGAGTTGCAATGACAGATGAATGTCTGAAATATTTGATCAGTGACATGTCAGTCATGAAGTTAAGGTAACACAGTTACTCGACAGAAATGAGGAATGTCGATCTGCACTGCTATAGCATACAAGAGCCTCGACCCTTCGACCCCCTGAAACTGCCTCGTTGCTCTGTTAAAGAATATACGCCTGAAATGAATAAATTCCTGAACGCGGCGTCGCACAAGACGAAACTGATTCAAAACGCTTTGTCAATAAAAGATATTATTTTTTCCGACGATGTCAAATAAAGTAGGATGAATATTATGAATTCTGCACCTGCGATGTAATCGTCTTTCAAAATATCATTGAAAAATAGCAGTCGAAATATGCCTTCTCAAATACAGATGTTTGCTACGTCTGTGTTTGAATTGATTCATCAGATATTTACATATGTCTGTGCTATCTGGCATAACATTGCGCGCATGCGGATCTCCCATGTGTTGCATCATTACAAATGTACAGAGCCTTCTCAACTCTAGGAATCATTTCTAATAGAATTGGAAACATTTATTTTACATTAAACGTACGAATATAGAAATTTTAGCAACATTTCTTTGATATTTCACTTTGAATAATAGTGTCAGCATCGTTTTAAAATTGGTGTCAGCATAGATTTAGAACTGACAAGTAAGCCTTTCTTTCGGCTGATGTTTGCTCTATAAGAAACTACATTCTATGTTAGGTTTGAAACTTTGTCCACGGGGCACCAAGCCAAGGCGAATTCTTTCCATTGCTCCGTCCAAGTCCCTTGTTTGCAAAACGGCAATATCTCTCTGACATGCGCAGATCAATAACAGAACTCATGAAACTAACATCTTTAATAACATATCTGACCTCTTCGGTCCGGCTGATCTGACCAGCGGACAGTGGCCTTCACCTATGGGTGTATTTGCCAAGCTTAGAAAAAAACATCATAAATAACCTTTATTCAATACTGGGTTCTGTCTTGTGTTTAGGAATCTGTGTCAGAGGCGCTTTCCACAAAGCCGGCCCGATTCTTGTCTATTTCTTTGTCCTAGGTGCATACACCTTTAACTCTCCTTCTTGAGCCTGTTTAAAGATAGGGTAAGAGATTATCGATACAAGCTAGGCGTTGATCCTCGTGTTATCACGTCGTGGACCTAATCTTTGTCCTCTGATCATGACAAAGGCTAGACCAGTCAGTCGTGAGATGAGATTTGTTATGTCTATTGAACTGAATAGATTGTATTTATCGACAGATAGTCACAACGCGAGTTTTTTTTTGCGTTCTTTATCAACAGTAAACTTGTTTGAAGTTTTTCATAACAGGGAACAGTCCATGGAAAATAATCATTACAACAATTATTTTTTTTACATTTAATTTGCTTAACAGAATATATATAGGGTTTTGTAAAGAAAATAGATATTTATCTTCACAGTATTACTGTTTCTATTTACCGAAATTACAACTGTGTATGTTAAACATTTAGATATTTCTTAATTAAATGAGAGTACTTTGTCACAGTATGGCACAAATAAAGGAGTCGAGTTAGGTAACTGAATATACATTTTTGTATAAAATTGGATTCAGTAAAAAGAATGAAATACGATTAATTTTCAACTCAAATAAAAGCTTTATTGAAAGGTGATTCCTAATGTATGTAAACTTATTTACAGCAATAAAATCTACTACATGCTTAAGAAGCCCTTTAAGGGTTTTTTTTACCTAGCCACGACAAAAGCTGACGCGATGTAGTCGATGACAATATTTACTCTTTATGTTTAAACATGTACATTAAATTTGAAATCGCATTGAGAAATCTAATAACGACATTATTTAGCTACGGCACTTGAAGTAATGTAAATCTTAACGCTTACTAACAGAAGCCGGGCATTTGGAAATGGCATCATGATTACTGTTATTTGTGTAACAATGGCGACACCTGTGATAAATTCTAATATCTGAATTCTAAACACGCGCTTGGATATGATAGAATGGTTACACTCTGGTTTCGACAAGGAACCTTCATTATCTCCTTTAGCCGGTAAGAAATGTGAGTACTTTGTATATATTCAAACGTAAGCGTGTGAGTCTGGGAGTTAATGTGAAGTGTTTGGGTGAACAAGTGAATCGGCAAATGTGAGTGAGTTAGTGAATGAATGAGTGTGTGAGTAA
>JAUELE010231651.1:0-12031 GCA_031471655.1 Diodora aspera | reverse complement strand
AGACCCCTACGATGGGAATGGAGCCAACAACCCTCAAGTCAGAAGTCCGACATTCAACCGACTGAGCTATCACGCCACCCAAGAAACAATGGGA
Organism: Diodora aspera; assembly: GCA_031471655.1. Lineage (NCBI taxonomy): Eukaryota > Metazoa > Mollusca > Gastropoda > Lepetellida > Fissurellidae > Diodora > Diodora aspera. Next base: position 11,937 of record JAUELE010231651.1, on the reverse strand, counting down.
AATACAAGCAAGGCAGCAAGAATTCAACATTTATTTTAAACATAAATCATAAGACACATGCTGGTTGTTTCACGAGGTGTACAGTGTCCATTCGATTCTTAATACACCCTTTGGCTGAAAATGAGTAACAGATCTGGATAATTCATTGTCTGTCACTTCTCACTCCTTTCTTTGCTCAAAATTTCTCACAAATGCAATGGAATTAACTGAAAAGGCATCATAAAGACAAAAGTAGTCTTCTACCTTGTTTCAAGGAATGCCAACTCTTACAGTGAACATTTTCCAAGTCAACAGCAAAGATAAGCATAAAACACATTAGATTGTGCACAAGAGTGCTCCGATGCCTACTGCATAAGTTATGATTCAAGACCGATTAGCCTATCTAAGATGTGTTTTCAAATACGAATGCTTATAGGACGAGTGAATGAGTGATTTTGGATATCACTAACGTGTTACCAATGCCACATTGGTGTAAGGCTCCTACCTCTGGGTTGAGAGGTACCTGGGTGGGACTCGAACCATGACTGCCAAGGCTTGCAGATCACTGGGCCGACATGCTAACCACTGTGCTATTCCAAGCCCCGCATATAGGATGATTCATCAACAATACATGCCCACAAGCAGAATTTTTCCTTCACCATTATGACATTGTGGTTATCCTATGTGAGTTGAATCCAAGACCCAATTCATCAGTTTACCCATTGGTACAGTCGTATATGCATAGCACAAACCTAATCACATGTGTTTCAGCCTACACTAATGCTCCAAAATCAAATACTGTGTTCAACCTAATAAGTACCCCTTCCCTAATAAATGACCCCCGTCATAAAATCATCAAAAATAGAGAGCAGCTCATCCAAAGTCCCACCTACTGTGCAGACGTTAGCAGCATCCTTAGATGCTCAACAAGTCTGTTGTGTCCACACAATATAAGTTTGCAAGGCATCTCCAGTCCTCCTGCAATTTTTTAGTGTTGATATTGCTGCTTTTTAAAGTTTCGCTGACAATAGATCCAGTACAGTTTTCAATATATTTCATTAAAGATTCCGACAGATCGCCTTGTCACAATGCACTGTTTATCGTCTGTTTTTAAGTTTGCTCTTGAACCTCATAGCACATAAGCGTCCCTCCCCTCAGGGGTATCCTTATAAACTCCTCCTTTGAACTTTAACTTGGCTTGGCCACGGGGCACTTATTAGGTCGAATACAGTATCTGAACATGGATGACGAATGACACGCACACGCTGTCTAGTGTGTTTTACACTTTACTAAGCTCTTTTCGTTGTCGTTAATTTTTACTACTAAATTGTTAGAATAAGCTTGTACAAAACAATGACATACAAGTAAAACAGTATAAACAAGATACACTTACGCAAGTAATAAAATATCCCATTAATAACTTCAACAAAAACTCAGTTGTGGAGGGAATGTGTTGTGACCGAGGCAAAAACAGATGCTCAGACTCATTATACTTATTGGAACATGTGAAGTGAAAATAAATGCAATCTGGAATCTGTGCAGTCTGGAACATGTGAAGTCTATAATACATGCAGTCTGCAGTCTGGATTATGTGTAGACTGCAGTCTGTAGTTCAGATTGTGTCTGCATTGAGTGCAGCTTACAGTGCATTAACCTGAAGTGTTTCAGTCTGGATTGGTTGCAGTCTTTAGCCTAGACTGCGTAAATTCTGTTGTATGGACTATGTGTAGTCTGCAGTATGTGCAGTCTGTAGTCCAGATTGTGTCCAGTCTGGACTGAGTGCAGCCTGAAGTGTTCGCATTCTGGACAGTGCAGCCTGACTGTGTAAAATCTTGATTGTGTAGTCTATAGTGTGGATTGTACAAAGTCTGTAGTCTGGATTCTGACGTGTCTGTAGTGTGCAAGGTTTGAAGTCTGTTAACTTGATCATGTGAAGTCTATATGTCTGGGTTGTGTCAAGCCTGTAGTCTGGATTGTGTAATGTCTATAGTGTGCAAGATGTTAAGTCTGTAGTATTGATCATATGAAGTCTACATATAGTCTGGATTGTGTGTAGTCTATAGTCTGCATTCTGTAATGTCTGCAGTGTGCAAGTCTGTAGTCTTAATCAAGTGAAGTCTAAATGTCTGGGTTGTGTGCAGTCTGTAGTGTGGACTGTGCAATGTCACTTGTCTGTGTTGTGTGAAGTCTGTAGTCTGCATTGTTTAGCTTGTATTGTGTGAAGTGGTGTGGAGTGTGTTGTGTGGGCCATGTAAAGTCTATAGTTTGGACTGTGTGGAGTCTGTAGTCAGTAGTCTTCAGTGTGTGCAGTCTGACTGGTGAGCAGTCTACAGCATGTGCAGTCTGCAACAACATACACAGATTCCCTTCTACAGCAAGTATTTAGCCGCTAAGATTCTCTTGTATGACACACAATGCTAATGTGTTAAATACAATAAAAGTCTATCGAGAACTACAGGAACAACAAAATGGACGGACTTTGATTCCAAGCTTCTACAAGTGATACTAGGACAATGCAATATTCTGTAGCACAGACGGTGAACACGTAACAAGTGCAAATCCGGGAAGCAATACACAACATCTTCTACAACAGTGAATCAAATGTGAAGAATTATGCAATGACATAAGCTTACACTAATTCCTGATTCCAAAATGCAACAAGAATATGAATACTCAGATCCCCCGCAACTTGTGGTTTGATACCGGAACACTACTCTTAGTTTTCTGCCACGGCTCTCTTTATAAATTTAAGTTCATTTGGAGTAGGTGAGCGATTTGGGATTTAATGTGGTTTTCGGCAAGGTTTCAGCTACATCATAACGGTCTCACCAACATCAAGTCGATGTCGGGGCTCCGGTCTCTGCGGGCTCAAAAAGAGAGTTGCCCGGGCGGGACTCAAACCACAATCTCCGAGGCTGACAAATTGCTGGGCTGTCGCACTAACCACTGTGCTATCCTGTGCCTCAAGTTCATTTGAAAGATCAAATCACTGCGCTGATAACTTTGATGTTCGACCTTATAAAGGCACTGTAGTTATAGAGAGCTGTATAAAATTTGTTCCTTCTATCTTCAGAACTTCTCTTGTATTCTCTTGGAGGTGAGACGGATGGAAGGTTAGATGCATGGAAGTACAGAAGGATGGACAGACCCCCATCCTGTATCAACTTCCCACTTTGTTGCAGGGGATAACAACATATTCAGGCACCTCAAGTACAGATCAAGCTAACAACAGAAGGAGGTGTTTACTGCCTACTGCTGATTTCTGACAGAGAATACCAGGGACAACCTTCTTCTATTTCAGTTTTAACTCTTGGCACCCCCAGGAGCCCCCATGCGGCATCCATGAGGATTTCTGTAGAGTGAGCGAGAGAGTGAATGATTTAGTGTTTTACGTGGATTTTGACAATCTTTCAGCCTCATCACTACAGTCTCACCAACATCCTGTCAGTGTCGAAGCTCCTGTCTCCCTGGGATGAAAGAGAGGTGCCCGAGCAGGACTCGAACCACAACCGCCAAGGCTGGCAGATTTCTGGTCCGACGCGCTAACCACTGCGCCGTGATTTCAATAGAGACAACAGTCTCTATCACATCTTCAGCACTGTCCTGTATCTCCTTTTTCAGACAGATTAAACTTGTGTTTACCCCAACTTAAACCCTTAATCCACCCGGCAGTATTCTTCATACAAAACTTCATAATATCTGACATTTTATAAATATACCTGTTGTTCACTATTCACACTACAATCTCCCATCATTTCATATACTTCATGGAAAATATTTGATTATTTAAGTGATCTCAACAATGTTTACACATCAGACCAACAGGAAGCACAAGCAAGAAAATATACCGGTACTATACTTGAAACAAGTGTAATAAATATATCACAGACAGCAACAAGTTATCTCCCTTGAGACCAAGATTGTCCTAATAATGGGCCTGGATCAATCCCACATCTTGTGAGATTGCACCATTTTGCATGGAATTTTTCTTAATTGTCTGGGACAGCATGGCCCTGGATTCCCTTAAAAACTGATATCTTTCATGAAACATGTTGTGTTCTTCCCTAGTAATAGTTAATAATGTTACGAGGAAAACCACTTGCCAAAGGTAACAGCACTGGCACAGTCAGTGTCTCAGTGTGAGGCAGGGGCAAACCCTTGAAGGCCTGGGAGCTTACCAACGCCAGTCAATCACCAATTCAACTACTCTCCAGGCTGGACGTTGCCTAACTTCACAACTTCATGATTTCGGTGCATTGCACGAGGCCAACTCCATTCACACAAATCCGGATCCGGTGCCAAAGCCACTATGTTGAGATGATGCGGGTTTCTAGTCGGTCAGTGTGTGTTTTTCTCTCCAAGACAGATCTATGTATCAGTAACGCCGACCTTTCACAGGAGAACATTGCATGCATTGGTTTTACCCTTTCGGAGGTTAGACAGCAGGGACCAGCCTGGGTTCTAAGTGATGGGCCCAAGAAATGGACCAATGGCTCCTCCTTTTTTTTAATTAGATCACGTAAAACTGTCAAAAAGGTGGGGCCATTTGAAAAATTTCATGGGGCATTGCCAGAAAATGATGGCCCCAAGATCACTAAATATCAGTGCTGGATGAAAGCTGATATCATTTCTGAACTGCTCATATAGGGGGCCCATCCAAATTTACGATTAGATTAAGATTATCTCTGACAGATTTTGGGTAAATAGACTGGGGCCCACTCAAGAATGAACTCTGAGTCTGACAATATCAGTAATTTCATGGCTTAGGACAATCTAGCTCTCTAGGGAGGATTTGTGAACATGTATCATGAAAGTCACGTGTTAACAACAAAATAAAACATCAAGCTACATTGAGAAACTGTAAGGGTAACTGATGATACGATGGTCATTCAGTAACCTGCATTGATACATATATCATATTTAAATCAGAAAAGGGTAGTAAAATCCATATTGAAAGACAATAATTCTTTTCAATAATTTCGATTATCAGATTTGTTGTGTTGTATATGTTGTATATGGTGAGCATGATATTCTTTATGAATGATATTCTTTGGTTCAAAACTGAAAAGACCGCCAAAATCCGCTTGATACCTTCCGATCTTATGACTTACATGTATATGTGACTATGAAGCTTTAAACTTTGAATGTCATTTTAAGCATCCTTAAGTGCATGTGGACATATATGTGACAATTTCTCTTCATTGAATGAAACAAGGACGATGAGGCTACGAATCGGAAGGTGTATGCTCGACCATACACTTCAGGGATCCATCAGAAAAGTACAAAAACTTAACATTAATGAAATTTGAGAGAGGTGAGCACACGTTTTGTTCCACCAGTTTGATGTACCAACGAAAACATTATCCTTGGAACAATGAAAACAATGACTAGCACTAGACCACTTCTGCTGACGTGCATCACATGTAACAGCCTGAGATATTCTAATTAAAAGATCGTACACGTCTTCATCTGTCCTGTGGACTGGGGATTGTTCTCCCGCCGGTGGATCCCCTTCTTGGAGTGATGGTTCCTGGAACAGAAATTTACAACTTTAAATTGAGGGAGGGAGTGATTTTCGATTTAAAGGGTTTTTGCAAATCTTTCAGCCACGTCACCAGTGTCGCCTACATCACGTCAGTGTCAGAGGTCAATCTCCTGGCTGCAAGAGAGGCACCCATGTGGGAGTCAAACTCACAACTGCCAAGTCAGGGCAGATTACTGGGCTGGTATGCCAACCACTGCACTATTCGTGTCTCAACTAAAATTGAGTACCTGTTCATTCCAGCATAATGCTAAAAAATAACAAATCAGTTTAAATGTTTTACACTTAATACATCAACTCTCAAAACCCTAGTCTCTGACATAATTATTTATAGTTCAGACTCACTGGAATCAATGACTATTAGACAGCAAGAGAAGACTGCCTGAGCTCGACTGCAATGAGACAAGCACTTGGAGCAAAGCTCGGATGAGACAAAAATGCTAAAAGAAGAGTGCTAAATGGAAGATTCTTTTTCTTATTCGCCATTTTCAGCTAATGTAAAACTGCATTGGAAACCTTTGCAGTCTGCACCAGTCTTTTTCACAAATCACACTGTGCATCTTCACTCCCATTTTCAACAATCCTAGATTCACCTATGAGTCTACATAACCTCTAATACTAAATGTCACCTTTCATCGGAGAATTGATTTTTGCTTTATGTCAAACAGTTAGCATTTTCTGATAAAATATTTATCAAAAACTTCATTTCACAGAATTGCAAACCTTTTATATTTGTACAGGTTTTAGCTAATGGAAATAAGATCACATGACATGCAAAAAATTATAAAATAAAATCAACAATCACTCAAAATTAAAGTACAAAATCATCTCTGACCAAAAACTTGTACATGTATATTTAAGAGTCATATAAAAAATTGATTTCAACATTAATGCAAATAAAATGATAAAATTATCAAAAAGCTCTAAACTAGATACTGAAACAAAAGTTTTAATGAGGGAATCGACATACGTTACAACTTAAAGGGCAATATGCAATACATTACTGTCGCCTTACGGATTTACAGAAAGAGACATAAAATATATAAATCTTTGAACACATTGATTTCTGCTCTACTCACTTACCTGATGTACAGCTCCCATGATTAGGCTAGCGATAAGAGAGATAATTCAGACTTATTTGAATGGATTTTAAACCAAGAAGTTATTCTATATTGACAAAACTGCATTCCTGAAGACGTAAGAATTCAGCTGAGTTGAATAAAGCCAGTCTCCAGGCAGGTGAGTGAGTGAGTGAGTGAATTTGGATTTTACATGTTTTTTGGCAATCTTTGAGCCATATCACCATATCTGGACTGAAAGAGAGGCATCTTGGTGAGATTCGAGCCCATAACCGCCAAGGCTGGCTGATTACCTGGCCGACACGCTGACTGTTAAATCCCACACCCCTCTTCTCCAGGAGGGCTGGCACCAGGAATTCCCGGACGGATTTCGGGGTGGGAATTTAACATGGCTTCTGTCAATCTTTCAGTCATACCACCACAGGCACTGGACGCTTAAGATACTAAAGAGTACCCTACATGTGAATTTGTGAGCATTTCTACCATTTTAGCATATTACACATACATGTGTGTCCATATGGCAGTGATATGACATGGACCTCACTTCTAGTACAGTGTCACCTACTTAGGTGGAATTTGAACCAACAACCACCGAGTCTGGCAGATTACTAGGCTGACATGCTAACAACCACTGCATCATCCCACGCCCACACAAAGACAGCTGAAAAGAATCATCTGATAAACAGAGTATTGACAGAAACAAATCCCCTTTTACGACAAGCATGGAATTGCTAAGATTTTTATTAAGTCGCAGTATCACTTTCCAGATTGGTGTGACTGGGACCTCACTACTTGGGTGGGCTGATTGGTTGGATTAAGAAAGAGACTTGGCAATCTTTCAGCCATATGCCCACTTTCGCCAGTTGAGTACAGGAGGAAAGCCTGCATCACCAGTGGGCAGCTGGATGAGTTTAAAGATACCGCAATGGCAGTGCACAATATGATCACTGCATGTAGAAATACAGACTATTGCAGAGAAACATACCGAGCCCCCTACTGCAGGATCAAACCCACAGCCCCTTAGTTGGGAAGGCTGATGATCAACCGCCTGAGCTACCTCGCCACCCCTCACTCCCGGGAAGTCCCTTGTAGACAAAGAACAGTGAGGATCTGCGTGAGAACTACCTACCTGATTTACCAGCAGAACTAGGTCTGGGCCCAGATTCAGAATATTGTGGCTGGGGAGGGTTTTTGGTTATAGAACTTCTACTAGCGCCTGAAGAGGGATGTTTCAGCGAGGATATATCCGGAGTTCGAGGTATCCGAGGTCGTGACCCAAACGCTGCCTGGTAATCATGAACGCTGCAACGAAAGAATTAATTTAACATCCAATCCGAGTAATGTAATATAAATAATTGACTTTAAAGTTGGATATATGTTCCTGAACGTGAAATAGTCTGATGCCTGGCAGATGCAGACAGATTTATTTTCCACTTTCAAATAGCTAGCCTCATTCCAAACCTTTCTCTCCTGGTTTTCTGAAATACTGTTCCCTTCGATTTCTGAATACTTTCCGAGTAGGAGTCAAAAGCATTTTTTTGCAAGTGCAACATTTCCAAAGGTTTACAGAAATTTTCCAAATTCTATCAGAAAGTTTGAAAAGGAGTTCAGTTCGCCTGTTAAGACCCCAAGGCTGCTAACAGCAGATTGTTGTCTTTTGTGATAAAAAAAATAACAAAAGTGTTGTATGTTATCCATCATGATATGTAGGCCTAATATTTTAATATATATTTCTCGCTTCCACTGTCAAAGATCGACTAAGTACTGTAATGGTCTTCTTGCAGGTGCACCAGCATGTCAACTCAACAGATTGCAACGCATCCAGAACACTGCGGCTAGAATAGCAACTCTTTCCCGTCGATCCGCTCATATTACACCTATTCTTAAAGATCTTCACTGGTTGCCTATCAATTTCAGAATCCAGCACAAACTACTGTGGACACTCTCCTTCTTGGCTGATCTCTTAACTGTCTACTCTCCCTCAAGATCCTTACGCTCTGAAGACAAAAAGTTACTGGTTGTTCCAAAAGTCAGAACAGTAAATTATTGAACAAGATCATTTGCGTATGCAGCGGCAACAGCATGGAATGGCCTTCCACAACATCTCAGAAACTGTAAAAAATTCACATCATTCAAAACTCAACTCAAGACACATCTTTTTCGCAGTGCATTCCCACAAGACTTTCCCTTCTCAACAGTGACTTTTTAACCGACTTTCAATGTTTGTGTGCGCTCTGATCATGACATCTTCATGGAAAAATGCGCTATATAAATGCCCTATTATTATTATTATAATTTATTATTTTGGAAGCTTTTCTCCAGTGTCCATCTGTTTTCACTTCGTTGTTTCAATTCATTTTTTGGACACTGGGGAGCAATATCTGACTGAAGCAGATCCTAAGTTGTATATCGATGTCTGTGCCCAACTTGTGTGGTTTTCTGATTCTACAATCTGTCTCAAAAGTAACGTCCCCTGCACTCGTTCCGCCTGCATTGGTCTGTGATTTACACGCGCAAACTGTAACACCCGATGTACACGTGATCTACACACAAACTGCATGCAACTGCACTTGATCTACCTGCAAAATGAAATGTCCCCAATCTGTTTGTGAATATCCCACTATACGTTCATATAAATGTGGAGTGCAGTGGTATATGTGGAGCGCAATGGTCCACAGGTAGAGCGTCCGCCTACAAATCGCAAGGTCCGGAGTTCGATTCCCGGTTCTGACACTGCGTTGTTTCCTTTAACAAGAACCTTAATACACATTGTCTCAGTTACCTGGTTGGAATGTGATGGCACTTGTGAAAGTTAACCTTCTAGCAGTGCTCCTTGGGGAGTTGAGATGACCAGGGTAATAATGTGGAGCGCTTTGAGTATGCATTGTGCTTGGATATATGCGCTATATAAGAACATTATTTTTATATTATTGTGTGTGATTGAAGGGACGGTTCATATTGACATCGACTTTAAAATGCCTTTGACAGTGAATACAATGTACATTACATGTATGTGCACATGTACGATGTTACGATGGTCTGCTGGTATTGTGATTTCGACTGATTCCGACACTGATTCTTTACATTCAAATGGTTGCCCAACACAAGATCCTATTTACGACATTTTACCTGTTGCAGACCGTCCTGTGCTAAGGCCATCACGAATGAAATACCTTAATGATGAAATTAAGAAATTAAATGAAAATATATCATTATGTCTGAACATGGACAGTTCACTTTTTGCCATAAACACATGAGTATATACGGCTGTTAGAACTCTGGTAGAGCTGCATGATAACCCAAGACCTGTTTCAAACAAAAAGATGGATAACAAAACACCAAATCGCTTTCAAATAGAACTTAAAGAAACGCGAAGGCATATATCCTGGTTAGAGCTTCGCCTTAAGCGTAGGCATTTGGGAACACAAATGTCTAAAACACAAAAGTATATTTGGAAATTCCTTAAATCCAAGTAGAAAACCACTGAAGAAAAAAAATCTCCAAAGACAAAGCTCAAGATTTGACTGAAAGAAATGAGAATGGGAGATAAGAAAAACATTTATAAATCAGAATAAATACATTTCTTCTGATTAAAAACGCTTTTTTAGGCAGGTGAGTACCCATAATACTACCTCTGATTCTCAAAAGCCACTTATGGCATCCACTGAGAGGTCTTGGGAACAGTTGTGGTCTATACCCGGCAACTGCAACCTTAAGGAGCCATGGGTGGCTGATTACAATGATCACACTCAGAATAAACGTCACAGCTCTTTAGCTATTGTGATCACTGAAGACTGTCTAAAAGGTGTGTTCATGAAGTCCAAATCAAATAAAGCTCCTGGTCCCGATGTCATTCCAAAGGTTTTGGAAACGTTTCTCCAGTATTCACCCGTTTTTACTGCGTTGTTTTAACTCAGGTTTGGGCACTGGAGAAGTTCCGCCATGGTTCTTCAAAGGACGCTCAATAGTCCTCCCTAAGAAAGGTGATCTGACAGATCCCAAGCACTACCGCCCAATCACGTGTCTACATAGTGTCACACGTACATGTATGGTGTCATCCTATTGTGGTTCTAACGATGTCATCTATGTGGAACAAAAGGGTGCTAGGAAGGAATGGTGGGGATGCAAGGATCAATTACTGGTCCAAAAAACAACATTGGAAGAGGCAAAGTCGCATCACAGGAACCTTTCCATGTCCAGAAAGGCCTACGATTACTTATCAAAGTTTATAAAACAATAAGCAGGGCTTGAGCTTCACTCACAAAAGAAACGAAATTTTAACCAAAGATAAGCGAAGCTTCAACTCCACTGATGAATAAATAACATAATTTTCTTAATTCATAAACATTAATTTGAAACCAACAAATTATAATTAACGCCCTTTCTTTCCTCTCAAAAATAACACAATCACAAAAAATATAAATTAAACATTCTCAAAAATATTCTTTTAAAAAAAGACGAAAAATAGTAAAACATATTCCTTAAAATGGACGAAAGAAATGAGCGAAATTAGCAAAAACCGAAATAAGAACAAAACAGCGAATTAAAAAGATAATTAAATTAGAAAGTGAATAAAAAATGAAACAGAAAGTGAATCAGATTTTAAAATTATGAAATTGAAAGAACCAGGAGAATATAAAATTATTGATGAAGTAGTTTCAAAATATATTTATATACTAAATTTAGAGAGAGGTTTGCATAAGTTTGTAGTTAATTCTCCCTCAAAAATGAATGATGAATCGGAAAATAGTTATCATAATTAACGAAGGATCGTGGCGAGAGCATGTTGAAGAATTTAATTATGATGATGATTTATATGATTTTCCATATGATTTAAATAAAATAAAAACAATTCCAAAATTAAATAAACATATAACTGAAATAAATATATTTGAAATTGGTAATATAAAAAGAAATATCACCTATTATGATATTCCATTATAATTATAAGAGAAGAGAACAAACTGGTGATTTACCAGCTCAATGTAATTAATGTTATTATTGTGATGGGAAACATAAACTAGTGTCCAAAAGAAACTTTACAGTAAAAAAAGTGTCGTATTTTTTTTATAAAATTAAAATGATTTATGATATGCTACTTAAACATAACCCTAGTGCCAAACGCAACTTAGTCAGTGGAAAAAAGCGATTTTAATTCGTAATTTGTGAAATAATCGTGAATTTGCCAGAAATGTTGTTTGCTGATGTAACACGAAATGCACGTGCAATCTGTCTGTATATAACGGCTGATGCGATTCGATAAGAACACAGGTACGAAAAGAACACACAATTATGCCACGGTTATCAAGCATAGAGAGAGAGAGAGCCATCGGAATG
>JAUELE010231640.1:0-12031 GCA_031471655.1 Diodora aspera | reverse complement strand
CCCCCCCCCGCCCCGGGACCGGACCCCCCTTTTGAAAATCAAATACGGATAATTGTATAGTAAAGAGTCCTTGAATCCCGGATGGGACTGAAATTTTGCATGTTGGACCCCCCCCCCCCTTTCAAGTGGACCCCTCCCTTTTCAAAATCCTGGATCCGCCCCTGTAGTTATACATGTACAATGTATTTGGTTTATTTGCACCTATTTTAGCTTCAGTAACGGCTTGCTTATGATCAATTTATACCTATATGTGGGCGGGTACTAAAAAGGTTCAGATGACCGATTTTTGTTACTGGAGTGCTATAGCACCACGATGTGTTTGTGGCATTGTGGGAGGAATTGAGGGTTGTTTGTGGTTTTTACTTTTGATTGCTAGCTTTTACTGTTTCGGCTGCTAAGTGAGTATAAGCTAGGTAACTCCCTTACTATAATAGTCTGCCTTTCAGTTCCAACCCTTTCCACCGGCCAGTTTGACCTTGTGTCAAGGCCAGGGTTATACAAAGAAAATTTCAACATTTATGTTCAAGGTTTTTGCAATTTATCTGATAACTTCTGAAGTTGGAGAGGTTGGCCCTATAACTTTGGAAGGTGACTTCCTTACTGGAATATGTTTACACTTGAACTACATTGTATATCCCTAAAAGACTTCTACATTGTATTTTCAATCAATTCAACACGCCCAGCGAGCTCTGTTTTTTCCTGACAACTCTTGTTATATACACGATGATCAAACAGATACATAAATATATGCACATGCCGTCATCATTAAGATGCAGGTTAATAAATATGTCACCTCGAACATTGTCGGGAATCTCCAACACCTTCAACACCTTCCTGTTTTCTATCAAACAAATGACATCAGAAAATGTCAATGACTATCTTCATGGTTTTATATGGAGCTGTAGCACTTAAATATCTGCATCCAAAACTTGTGCACCTGTTGGTAATAGGGAACCGCAGACTCTCGAAGCGACTCAATGCGTTTTGCAAACTAACCAGTTCAAGTACCAGAGCCAACAACAGCAAACAATAATTGAAACACTCCTCGAAGAGATTTATTACAAACCAAGCAATAATGCGAAGAACCACAAAGACAAGGTTCATCCTATTTAAAATATCACCACACCAAAATTAAAGAATGGAAACCACCCAGAAGAAATGTTTGCACTTCTCTGCAACGCACTAATAGACATACATGTACTCACTAGAGTTCCAGAAAACTTTTCACAAAACTGCTGTACATAGTGGATGTGCAGATTGACACCCTTCCGGCTTTCAATGCTAAATATTATTAACTTGTTGTATTAAGTGTAGTCATGATTCGAGGTAATACTGATTCGCATGTAGGAACAACAATAATGCATGAGAAATGGCGCCTGGTTCTTTTCTAAAGGTAGGCTACTATAGGCAGAACCTTCAAATAATTCTAGTGTACGGCTTTCTAAACTTGGTCCCAGTAGTCACCAGAGCGTCCACTATTCTAAGTTCTAATCTCTATTAAAGAACTAGCTCAGTGCCAAAAGCTCAGTCCCGGATTACTATTCTTCTTTGACCTAGAAACAGAGGGCGCTATAGTGTTGTCTATATGCAGACGATGTACACCAAGAGTTCCTGAGAAGTATTTTGCGGATCATGTAACCCTTGGCTAGCGAAGATGCGTTTTAGCTAGATCCGTAAACGAGTTCGTGTGCAACCATGCAGAGGTGACAGTCATTTGCCACTCCGGCGTTCTGTTTCTTCGATAAAAGGTATAGTATCATCCACGCAAAGTCTTTCATGTCAGCTAGGTTTACATTCGCCGAAGATTCTTTGTTACAATAAGAGCGAATTGAACGTATTTTAGGTTTATGACCGATTATCCAGACGCAACTTTGATTATGTCCCTTTAACAGAGACTCATCAATATAGAAGACAACGAATTCACCCAGTCACAACGTGGATACTGCACTGCTCATATTACAGATATGACCTAACACGACCTGTTACTTGTTTAGTATACTGACGTACAAAAGAAACAATACCACGATTTTGAAATAAATTCACAAATGCTTTGGATATGCAAGAAACATCCCTTCAAGATTAGGAAGTTTTATCAATGACATGATGTCAATCAATGTGCACTCATTGAAATCAATTAATCCTTTTGATGAACTATGACATAAAGACGTAAGGGATACTATTTGAAATCATTTGGTATCGTTTCTTTTGGACGTCAGTATACTTTGCAATTAAATTGTGTAAATTCACAAATATGAAATGCAATTTCAAAGTTTAACAGGAGCATATGGATACTTATGAAATCTAGTCACAATGTAGACCCTGCAAATCCTGCAAAGGATCTAACAAGGCATATGTTAACTGTTTAATACTTTCTGGTTAAACAGTGTAGATTCATACACATGAAAGATAATTTCAATATTTAATCGAGCTTTATCAGTAACGGGCTCAAAACATCACAGTGTGGACACTGTGCAGTCTTCACCCAATTAGTACTTTTCAATTAAGTATTGTAAATTCATAAATTGGAATACTAATTCAAAGCTTTTAATAGAGGCTTATCGATTGGGTACTGGTAAATTTAACAAGTAACTAGGTGGACACTGCAGTGATCATGTTACATTTTCTAACAATCTATGGATTGATGACCAAAAACTATTAAAAAAAAGATGCATAATCACAGTTGGTAAATGCAATATATTTACATGTAGTTGCAGCGTAATAATTTTCAATTTAGGTATGGTATCTTATTTATTCTATTATGTCTATATAATGCTTGTGTTACAATGATGACCACATTCAACGGATTGTTGTGTTTTCCTTCAATGCCAAATAGTAGGCCTATTACAATGTAGGTTTTTTAGTTTCCTTAGTAATTAGTCATTTCCCTCCAAATTCTTTTAGCATATTTACATTCGTACAATACATGTTGGATTGTTTCTGGAAAACCCCCCACATAAATTGCATAGATTTGTTTCTGTATATCCAATTTTGTAGAGAAAGATATTAGTAGTTAGAATTTTGTGAATAATCTTTGTTTAAAAACAATCTCACATTACCACTCTATGTACACCTATATAGATACCCGAGTGTGTTTACATATCGTCGATAATTTAAATCAACAATGTTTTGTAGGTGAGCATCAAATTTTATTCCTAAAAGTTTAAACTTTGTTTGTGCCCAGTCAAATGTCCACTCTTTACATAGTTTTATCTAGATCTTTTCTTTGGTCCGATGCGCGCGTTTATTACTTGTCTGCGCTGTGACCTAACTGGACACATCCACTCGGAGAATGCAACTAGTGACGGAGGTATAAGCAGGTTACACAGGACTGCACGTTAAATCTGATCTTGTGCGCTTCTTTTCGCATTAATATTGTTTTGAACTCAGCTGTTGAAAACCAGTTGAGTTCTTAGTATAAGTGAAAAGTCCGGCGTCCGTCCGTCCGTCTCTCTGTCCGTCTGTCTGTACGTAAACAATTCGACGTCACACCTTCATAAGCCAGACATATTGATGAAACTTAATTAAACATAGTACACAGCATCTTTGTAACATTTGGTTGATACATAGTATCTCTCTTGATCTTGTCTGGTTTTCCTTTCCAAATTAACAGAAAGCATGTTCTCTGAACATGTTCTATTTTATCTTTAGGAGGGCTAGGTATAGATGAACAATTATGGTTCAAGTTTTGTAGAAGCAATGATTTTAATATTGTATTCCTGCCTACTGGAGTTAGGGTTCTACATTGCCAAATGATAATTTCTCTCTCAATGCTTAACATATTTTCTGTATAATTTAAATCAACAATGTTTTGCAGGTCAACATCAAATTTGTTTCCTCAAAGTTTAAACATTGTTTGTGCCCAGTCAAATTTCCACTCTTTACATAGTTTATATCTAGATCTTTTCTGTGATCGGATGCGCGCGTTTATTACTAGTTCACAAATATAAGTTGAGCTGTGATCTGAGATCTGACCTCACTAGGTACATCCACTCGGAGAATGCAACTGGTGATGGAGGGGTGGCAGGTTAAATAAGACTGCACGTTAAGTCTGATTTTGTGCGCTTCTTTACGCATTAATATTGTTTTTATTGTTTTGATAATCGTGGGTTCATTTATCTCTTCCTGTAGCAAACGTGTAGATGAACCACAGTGCAGTAGAGGGTTTAATCACGGGTCTCGTGTATTGCACGTGCGTTCCCTTCCAAACCTCTAAAATTTAAATGACGAGGTTGATATTTTAAATATTCAAAAACACGAGTGACGAA
Source organism: Diodora aspera (assembly GCA_031471655.1). Classification (NCBI taxonomy): domain Eukaryota; kingdom Metazoa; phylum Mollusca; class Gastropoda; order Lepetellida; family Fissurellidae; genus Diodora; species Diodora aspera. Next base: position 7,766 of record JAUELE010231640.1, on the reverse strand, counting down.
TTCTATTTATCATATAACGTCTCATTTGTCTTTTTATTGCTTAACTTTACAAGATCAATTCTATCAATTCACAAACAAAGGCGCATTAATATGTGAATAGGCTCAATCGTAAGGATCACTGCTCCTGAGAAATACCATGTATGTGATAAAACCTCTATCTATGAACTACAGATATAACAGTGCCTGAGCCCTTGTTGTCGATGAGAACATTGTCGTCAACATCAAAGTTCTGTCATTTTGTAAATATTTTTTCACGTGATCAGATGAAAGTAGTTCCATTTCCGGTAACCTCATTTGCATATATATATATATATATATATATATATGCACTCGTGTACTACGTGTTTATATGTGATGAACTTATCTAAGGGATATCACGCATAGTTATATGATATATGCGTACATGCAATCAGCCAGTGAGCAGATTTAATGATATATTTAAAATAATAATAATGGATATTTGCTCATTCACTTTCATGTTTGAACAGACGACATCTTTTTTAATATTTGAGGAAACAATTAATGTGGTTACTTTCCATCCAATTAATTACAAATTACGTTTGAAACGAACATATAAAACAACGAAAGATTCAGGGCTGACTGGTTATACGGTCGACGAGATAATATCGATATAATAAAAATGAGAAATACACCAATCACAATTTACAGACATCGATGAACATCAAATCAAATTTGTTGAAGAAAGCCGCATAAGGGGTGCTGAAAAAATAAGCTCCCTGGCGCTTATTAGAGGAAATACGATATCTTTTTGCTCGATGCGCACCTGGCACATCACTGAAACTAGCTGAAATATTGCCCTTGCAACGTAAAACATCATTTCAACTCAACGTTTCCCAAGGCCATGACTTACTGATTATATTGTAGTGTTTGGGTCAAACTATTTCAATATTTATTTTGTTTTAACAGTATTTTATTGTCAGTGACTTAGACTGTGCAAATATACTGACGATCAAAAGAAAGTACACCGATCAGTTTTGGGGAATGATGTAAAAGGCAAAAACACAAATTGATGCCAAACTTTTAGTTCGAAGGTATACGCATCTGACGACATATCAAATCTGATATACACAATAATCACCAGTAAATGTCAACATTATCGTTCTCAAACAGCATTATGGGTAAATTGCTTATGACCAAAAAAAAAGTGGCGGTATACTTTCTTTTGATCTTCAGTATACATAGCACGACTACTGCACAAAAGATACCGCATGTTTGTCAGTTTCACAGTCTCTAGGAGATTGTTTTGGAGGTAGGCCTAAATGAGTTCCTAGTAACAACCCTCAGCAAGAGCTCTAGGCTATTATAAACGTTATAGTAACTTATAATGCAAGATCGCGGGTTATTATAAACTTTATGGTAACCTACCAGTTTCTAAGTCTGATAAAACACTCCTCCTCTGTTATGCTTGGGATAGTAAAATTATCGGGAAGAAAGATTCGGTCTTACTTCTCCTCAGCTTTCTTCAAATTCCCTCGAGGTTTACTATCCCAAGGATAACAGAGGAGGAGGGTTTTATCCTATACTTAGGACACCCGGGCGACACACGAGATAATTAAAAAAAGCATTCCGAACTTTCCGACAGAATCTTTGGTATATTCGTAAACGTTCCATGGAAATAAATCCGTTCGGGTCATATTCCGTCGGAACAACCCTTCTCAGAGTTCGGTAGTTTCAAAGTACTAAATAAATCCGTCTGCATCCCTTACTTTCAAATAGTCAGCCTCATTCCGAACCTTTCTCCCAGGGTTTACCGAAGAATGTTCTGTTGATGTCCGAATGCTTTCCGGTTATGAGCCGAATACCTCTATTTGCAAGGGTACAACGTTTCCGAAGATTAACGATTATTTGGACGATTCTGTCGGAGAGTTCGGAATGCATAATTTTGGTTCTATTTAATGACATGGGGGTCGCAATATAGACAAAGCCATTCAAGAGGCTTTAAAACCGACAAACTTGCTATATCTGTTGTGTATTATTCGTGGTAGGTACAGAATTGTATGTTTATTTATCGTTCCATAAGTTGTTGTTTTGTTTTAAAAAGACATCACTGAGTTTGACCGTACCCAACTTTAAAAGTACATACATCACTGAATTTGATATTAAAACGAGTTATCAGGCATTGTTCGGCTATATCACATCGACGACTGCATGACGTTTTGGTTGGTGCAAACCTGCAGGAGCGGATCCAAGGTTGGATGAGGCACAACATAGTTCCTGAAAGATATCATTTTCCAGGGGATCCGGGGGTATGCTCACCCGGAAAAATTAGAAAAAATCAACAAGCAAACCGGCGGAATCTCAGCCCATTTGACAAGGTTTCATAATTTGTGGCGGGTTGATTTGGCGCTAACGTACCGAAAAAAATGCAAATTTCGAGTTGAGGGGGGGGGGGAGATATGTCCTCAGTACCCCCTGGTCCCAACTGAATTTGGAGATAAGCAGCGGAAACTACAAAGGACTGCTTCTGGGAGGTTCAGACTGCTGAATATACATACAGGTGGCTTGTGACAATAACTTAGCTCTGTTTGCTAAGTACAGAGTTGGGCAAGTACCGAATTCCGATCAAATGTGAGTAAGTGATTTTGGATTGTACCTCGTTTTCGGCAGTCTTTCAGCTATATCAACCACGATGTCACCAACGTCAAGTCGGTGTGATGCTCTAATCTCCTGGTTGAAAGAGAGGTACCGGGCGGGTACTAATTATTAACACGGCCTAACTTTGGTAACATTTGTTGTTATTCTTCTTATAAAACAATATTTAGACGTTATGTTCAAACAGCATCATTGCTGTTGCATTTAAGTGAATTTTTTGGATTTTTACGTTTTTTTTTATCAATTCTTCAACCACATCACCATGGTCTCATCAACATCAAGTCGGTGTCGGGGCTCCTGTCTCTCCGGGCTGAAAGAGAGGTGCCCTGGCGGGACTCGAACCACGGGCTGGCAGGTTGTTGGGCGGACGCACCAACCACTGCGCCATCACTTGTAGCATCCAAGTATTTAAAGAATCTTAAGAAACAAGCATCAGGTTGGTAAGGAGGAGAACACATACACGGTTTTACACGAGATTCCTGCCCATGTTTATAAAGGTGCTGATCAGATGAGCATTGTGTTCACTGCATCAAGAGACATGTGTTCACCATCAGGTGTAATTATCTTGACTGGTAATCACCGGGAGGCTAGGTAAGCCCACGAACACTAAATATATGGACGACATATGTCTATCTCCGTACCTTTTTGCCAGAAATCTCTGGCATCTCTGGCATGTCAGAAGACTGAAACAGTGCGAGGATAGCCGTGAACTGAGGTACTGGAAGAACAACAAGATACACTTCTGGATGAGCCAAAACCTCTTCGCATGGCAGATGTCCCAGCGAGAAATACATGCTGTTTGATCGTGATAGCTGGGCAAGCTATTTCATGTTCATTGGAGGTTATTGGTGTTTCTATTTGCTTTTCCCTGTGGCGTCGGTTGTCTATTTGGCTAAAAATTAAAGTTAAACTTGCTATTGCACCACAAACCTATATCATGCTATACCCCTTTATTTTAGGAGCAAAGTGCGGATATATAGAAAGATTTAAAGAAGACGTATCAGATATTAATATAACGCATCTAATTGTATAGATGTGGTGGGTTGGGTTCGACAGTCCAACATCCCATTGGTTTAATCCTAACATTAACTTGTATCCTAACCTTATCATAACCCTAACCCGACTATATAATAATAATATAATATAATATAATTGCCCCGACCCTAAACCTAACCATAACCCAACTATAACCCAATCCTAACCTTGCCCTTAACCCAAACCTAACCATAGCCCAAATATAACCCTACCCTAAACCTAACCATAACCCAAATATAACCCTAACCCTAAACCTAACCATAACCCAACTATTACCTGAACATAACCATAACTCAACTATAACCCTAAACCTAACCATAAGCCAACAATACCCATATCCTTACCTTGCCCTAACCCTAATCCTAACCATAACAAACCAAAGATCTTTCTTGATGGTACCAAGCATGTCCTTAACGCACAATTATCTTCTAAAGTATGTACATATATATTTTCTTCTCAATGAAAGGAAGGACCATCTTAAAAGCAGCTTCCTTTGTTCATGAATTTCCCGTCTTGTCCCTGTCGTAGGAGTAAACCTGAATGTGTTAACCATATTACGCTGATTAGAACAGTGTGTATGGCGGCAGGTAAAAACTAGGCTCAGAAAGCTTGACCAAGGACTAGGACGTCAGTTTATAAAGCATCGTAACTTTAGAATACAAGATACGACGGCGTTTAATATGTCGTATGTTCACGTCTTATTTAACACGTTGTGTAAATTACGGAGGGCTTTAAAACGGGGGAAAAAACGATCAGATGGTTTCATAAAATGGTGTCCTCGACGTGTTGTGTAATCTCTCAGTTACACGTTTTTATTAATTTATTTCTGGACTTCTGGGTCCCATTCCACAAAACCATCTTAGTTTCAATCTGTTTTTGCTATCCCCGTCATATATAGACGAGCTTATCAACACGGTATTTCTTATTTTTACTCTTCAAAGCAATCTAAGGAAAGCCGAGTACTCAAGGACGAGTGCTCAAGGTTACTTTGTAGCAATGAACTCTGCTCAAAAAGCCAATCTTAAGAATCAATGAGTTTCAGTTAACATAGATTCAGGTCCTTTCAAAATAATCCGTTTTGCTCCATGCGCTCTTCTCGCAAAATACTAGAATGCCATTCCCGCGTTCAAGATTGCTTGATTCAAAATGTGAATTCCAAATAATATGTATATCATCCCTCTTCTCAAACACCTCCCCTCCCCCATCCTCCCGCCTCATCTCCGGGGAGGGGGCGATTCTTCTACGTTCGAGTACCCCTGCTTTATTCACAAATTTAATCAGACTGGTTGCGTTGGCTCAAACACATGATGCACAAAAAGGTTAATCAAAGACTCATGACTTCAATGATAGTCATTCGTGCTTGAGATTCGCTCAGTTTAGATCACTTGCTGAATGAAAGTTTCGACAGCTGAAGCAAGGCTGTAATATAATTTGACACCCGGCCTTGCTTTTGAAATATAATAAAACTATTAAAGCCAGACATTTGCAGAGTTTTGCTTTGAATTGTTGTGGAGTCCGTCACCCTAGAAACATTCTTTAAAAGGATGTCCGACAACTTGACGAAGACACACCTTGTTTCTTTCTTTGACTTCCGTTGTACATCATCTTCACGGTGGTAAGGACACTTTAAGTAAACATTGGCAGCATACTGTTGCTTGATGTAAGCTTTGAATTCGTTTCATCAAAACTTAATAATTCTGTGTTCAAAGCAGCTTAACCATAAAATCTATATTTACACATAGGTATTGGCTTTGATCAGTTTAAGTGCCGTGATTGCAGTACACTAAGGAATGTGGGCGCTAAAGGTTGCCAAGGGACGTAACTAGGAGCATTCTTTATTTGATGTATGTTCAATACGTATTTTATGTACGCTTTACATAAATCAGAAAATATGTGAGTAAGATTTTAAATTTCATCAGTAAAATACTCCAAACAGGATAAATGAATATGATTTACACGTAATTTTAATTGTAGAAATGTTGCTTTCTAAACAATAATTACAAGTCAAGTGAATTATATACTGACGTGCAAAAGAAACGATACCAAATGATATCAGTTATTTTCATTTACGTCTTTATATCATTGTTGATCAAAAGGATGTTTGGATTTCAATGAGTGTAATTTGACTGGCATCGAGTCATTGATAAAACTTTATAATCTTGAAGGCATATCTCTTGCATATATAGCGTAGTCTCTCGAATCTTGGTATCGTTTATTTTGCACGTCAGTGTATTTCGTATGCATGTATGGCCACTACGGCCGTTAGTACACAATGTGTACAAGCAAAACAGGTTATAGGGCGCTCGGGTACAACACGTGATAGTACAATGTATACAGACAAGGTAGGACACCTAAACAGGGCGCCCGAATACAACATTTAATAGGCTGCAAGTACAATGTGTACTGACAATGTAGAACACCTATACAGGGCGCCCGAATACAACATTTAGTAGGCTGCAAGTACAATGCGTACAGATAATATATATAATATAATACAATAATAATTACATTCATTAGGAGCAAAGGTAACCTGTATTCGAACAGACGATGATGACATATATATCTGAGGACTTCAACAATCTCTAAGACGCCAATCAGATTCGAAACCAGAACATGAAAATATAAAATGTGTAATAGTCAACGCGTGTGCCACAATGATTTAGCAGATGCTTTGGCTTTCCAAACCTGGTTTAATTTAGTAGTCGAAGTGGACATATGAAGGATGTCCATGGGTTTTCCATAGGTTCAACAGACCGTTAAGTTAACAATACAGTGAATGTCACGCTTAGGGTTAAGCGAGTGTTAGGGTAAGATCTGGGTTATAGTTGGGATAAGGTTAGGTTTAGGTTTAAGCAAGGTATATGAGATATGGTAGGGTTTCGTGTTAGACCAATGGGATATCGGACTGACTGACTGTCCGACTATCGGACCCACCATACATGTCCATACCACTTTAGATGTATTTTGGCTTCACTTGTAACCGACTCAGTCCATCCAACTGTACATTGAGTACCTGGTCGGAAAGTGATGGTAGTTGTGAGATTTGAAACAGGCAGCTTAGGTGAAATACTCCCTAGGGAGTGGAGAAAAGTTGTGGATTGTAAGTTCCAATAACCAGGGTAATAATGTGCAGCGCTTTGAGCAAGCACCTAGTGCATGGAGTTAAGCGCGATATAAGCGGTCATTAGTATTATTTTGAAGTTTACATTTATATCTATTGTAAATGCAAGACCGCCTACACATCTTCTCTTGTTCAGAAGATGCAAGCTGCACTACAGGAACAGTCTGCACTAGGCCACGACATCAATTAGACGCGTGTAACACAGTTACAGGTCGATTTATCCGCCCACTAGAGAGTATAAATAAATGACATAAGAAACAAGACGGTCCATTTTAAGCCCCGTGTTAAGCAAATGTCAGTTTTCCTGTCCATGTCATAACGGAAAGTAATTACATATCCTTGAGATAATTACAAACCTGTTTGAGGCCAATAATTGTTCTTCACTTAGTGTGGGTGGATGCAATATTAAAGTGCAGTGCAGCCCGAGTTGATGACCATGCGTACAATTGCAGCACTCATGGCGTGCCATACAAATTAATGCTATGCGTATTTTATACATGCAATTGCGCTCACAGGCAAACACAGAAACAACATATAACTTTTTAAACAAACTGTAACTTGTGTTGGGCATACAAGATTGTGGAAATGTTTGGTAGTTATGGAAATAAATAAATGCCAATGTATGAACCCATGCGCGAACATGTATCTTGTGGTGCACGTAGATCACTCGCTGGAGAAGTTAAGCAACGTCGAGCCCTAGCGGTAGTTGGATGGGTGTCCCGGCTCGTGTAGGAAAAGCTCTCATGCCTTGGAGGGTTCGAACTCCCTGCCTCGCTGGTGTAAAACAAAATGACGTCATAATGTCAGTGGTGTCACCTTGGGCAAGTGGCTTCACTCGTAACTGCCTCATTCCATCCAACTGTAAACTGGGTACCTGGTCGGAAAGTGATTGTAATTGAGCGGTTTAACTTACAAGCGCTAAAACAGGCAGCTTAGGTGGAATACTCCCCAGGGAGTGGAGAAAAGAAGTGGATTGTAGATGGTTCCAATGACCAGG
>JAUELE010231618.1:0-12032 GCA_031471655.1 Diodora aspera | reverse complement strand
TTCCCTGGGCAGAGGGACATTAGTGAAAAAGAATTCCCTCTTAAAACAATAGAATGACGTCATCAGAGGTTTATATATAATGATAACGGGTTGACACATAAGGGACGTGCAAATAATGTTTGATTAAATCATAGTTACTTCAAAATCATTCACGTCGTTCTTCCTTGCCTGAATACATGACGTCAACCCACGTTTGGTAAATCTTAAAAGTTTGCTACAGGTCGGCAGCGGATACATCGATCACACCGAGTGGACAAGAGCAAAAGATTTAAAGAAGGCCAGACCATCTTATTCAATCACCAAGAGTAAACCCGGAAGTGAAGTCACCGGAGAAACTGCCGCAGCCTTCGCAGCTGCCTCCATCGCATTTAAGACTAAAGGTATGTTTAGGTTATAACAGCGTCAACTAACTTTGGTTGTTACAAGACTGCAAGGGATCACACGATGTTTGGCAAGGCTAGACATTCATTATTACTTATGGTGTTACTACAGTGTATTCTGTTCCGGTTTTCAGACAAGCGTTACTCTGCGAAACTGCTGGCCAATGCCAAGTCTTTGTTCACATTCGCCAATACCTACAGAGGTACCTACACTTCCAGCATACCCGGCATAGCTGATTTCTACAAGTAAGATTCATTTACAATAGTCTGACTCAAATGTATGCAGATGGCGTAATTCTCAGACCATAAATAAAACATATACACGACATGATTGGACTTTAATTACAGGTTCACATCAAGCGTCTTGAAGGTCAAAGCTTTTCAAGTTAACCTTCAAAATTTCACGTGCTGTTAGTGGACCAGGTCTGTCAATATTTACCACAATAGGATCCCTAAATACTCATAGAAAGTAACTATAAGTATTCTGTATATATAAAGGTTATTATCCGAGTGTGCTTACATATCGTCAATATCCTGCATTAGGAATAAGCATTGTATTATGGGAACCTTGGCGAGAATAATACATATTGTTTATTCCTAAAGCAGAATATCGACGATATGTAAACATACGAGGGTAATATATTCTTTATCATACAAAGTACATTCTTATTTTTATCAAGAAAAACCCTATTTACAACTTCCCGCACTTGCTCCGACGGATATAGAAAAATATCTGTAGGCTTTATCCTGAGGAGAAACCTCCACATTGTATGATACATTTGGATATGCGATATGCAATGTTCTGCATGTAGGATATTTTCGTTGTGGTTTTGAGAAAGGGAGTGGGGTTGATAACAAAGAAACAAAATTTGGATCTGGGCCAACTTTTATCTTTCCATCCACATTTTGTAGATAACGTTTCCATTCCCCATCCTCATTTGACAGCCATAGAAGAACCACAAGTGATTAATATACATCCTGTTCCAGGTCTTGGAGCAGCTATGAGGATGAACTGTGTTGGGCTGCTGCCTGGTTGTACAAAGCGACTAAAGACGCGAAATACAAGACCATCGCCATGGGCTATCTGACTACAACTGTCCAAGAGGAGTTCTCCTGGGATAACAAGAAAATTGGCTGTCAGGTAACATCTTCATTTTTTGAATGACCAACAGAATCATTGAACCGAATTACAATTATAAAGAGCTTATAATGACCAATGAGGCCGAGCCAGTATTCATTAATGATTGATGACGGTCGAGACAATCTGAGTTTATTAAATAAGTTGATTTTAGAGAACTTCAGATCAGATTGCGAACGGCTCGAGGACAAGTCATCACTTCGATTGAAATCCGATCAAATCATATTGAGACTGTTTCGTAATCTACACTTTGATTATAAATCATGTGACGTTTCCTGTGGATTGATGGAGTCGTCCCAGAGAATTCCAATTTGTGGCAACCTGAGTGAGGTACAACAACTGGTTTTAAGTAGTAGGTTCTTGAAGATTAATTGTCAACTTATCTCAAAATTCACATTGCCTCTCGCTTGGCATGCAGTTCAAGGATAAGTGTGATGAATCTGTCAATTGCATGTATCTGAAGACTGATAGATTGCTTTCAAGTAAAAGTAAGTGATATTTTTCATAAAATGATAATTTTCAGGGTGTAGCCTACATGTATGCTTGAGTATTCACCAAAATTGAAAACTTAATTTGGAAATCTGAAAGACATCAGGTTGTCGCATAATATTCTATTGCTTTATTTTCAAGGTGCTGTTGTACTCTGCCGGTGCCAAGACTAGAGGTGCTATTACAGGCTTCATGAATAAGTGGATGACAAGTATCCAGAAAACGCGATGTGGTTTGAGCTGGCTCAGAGAGTGGAGTCCATTGAGATATTCAGGTATTGCATGCTTTCCACGTGCTGCCTTTGACATAACATAATGTGCATCATTTTAAACATCATCAACCTAAATGATTTTGGATTAGAACTCTGTACTTAATCAGTTGGTTTTATTGATTATAGATCACATTCAGCCTACTAACACTGACAATGTCAGTGGTGTCACTTTGGGCAAGCGGCGTTGTTCGTAAAATGCTTCAGTCCACCAAGCTGAGATTGGGTACCTGGTCGGAAAGCGATGGTAATGTGAAGGTTTATCTTCTAGACCCTAGCTGACAGCTTGGGTTGTATACTCCCCGGGGAGTTGACGAAATTCGTGGATTGTACGTTGTTGCAATGACTGCCATGTTGGTAATAATGTTGAACGCCTTGAGCAAGTTCCGCCATGGATAAGGTGCAATACAAGTGTGCACTTTATAATCTGCACACTATTATATGCACATTATTACCTTCAGCCTACAGGTGTAAGTTCTGAAAAAGCATTGCTGTTGTAGAACTATTTATGAAAGACAAGTGAAATATCAATTACCGATACAAGTCGACTTATTTTTAGGAACGGTGTTGGAGGATGCAGTTCCAGTGCTCCTGTCAATGAATACGACACCCCTGACCATTCTTGTCTTCCCGCTTCGACTAATTTTGTCCAGTATGGAGAATGGAACCATGAAATAGTGATGATATGGCTGAAAAATCACTGAAAGCAATTTAAAACCTGAAATCAAATCCTATTTTCAAGAAGATCTCTCTGAAACATTGAGATACGTTGCTAGGATATCATATCGAGGGCTGAGAGCAAAACGAATTATGTCCAAAATTGGCTTACTTGGAATACGTTCACCAAAGTGATTGTTTTTACCTGAAGTTTTTCTGCAAGAAATATTTGTCTAGATCCTACTCAAGGTAAACTATCTGGAATACCAAAAACAAGTATGTCCTAGTGCCTACTTTTCAGTCTACAGCAAGAAAAAGATAAATCCAAGATAATCTTTCAAAAGTACAATTTTGGACATAATTACTTCTTGAAGCCAGCCCTCTATATACATCATGATTAATGTTAACAAACATCAATATGAAGAGTTGCTGTATCACGTCTCTTTGGATGTTTTGCTATTCTCTCGGTAAGACAAATATACTGACGTCTGAAAGAAACGTTACAGATAAGAATATTCAGTCGATTTTCCCCGTGTGTCGTTCTGGCTCTGTTCATTAAAGTCTCTTCCGTCATGATTGTCAGTGTAGCCTATTCAAACGGATCATACAGAACTCGTCGTCACACGGAATTGTCGCCATACCGAAAAAGCCACTATAAATTAGCCTAGAAAGCAGAAAACAGCGACCAATTGCTATCAGTGTTATTGTAGACAATGTTTCACAAGAAAATAAGTAACTTGTAGGTTCTATCTGTAGTACATACATTTATATGTACAAATGTATGTGTTATCTAATAACGATCGCGGACCTTCTTCCCTTCTGAGGACCAGTCCACCATGTGGTTCTTTTAAGAAAGGTTCCCTTGAGTACAGATCTGTTACATACATACAGTTTTTTGTTCAGTCAGCATTGGTATCATTTTTTTAACATAATATGATAATAATGATGTGCATTTATAACACACTAGTACTCATACACTGAGTGCATGCTCAAAGCGCCACATTTTACCCCGGTCATTTGAACAAGGCGCCATCCACAACATTTCGTCAACTCCCTGGGGAGTATAGGCCTACAACCTAAATTGCCTGTTAGGCGCTAGATGGTTAACTTCCACATTTCCATCACTTCCGACCAGGTGCCAAATTTCAGCAGGGTGGACTGAGACAATTTACGAGCAAAGTCACTTGCCCAAGGTGATCACTGACATTGCCAGCGTCTCAGTGCGAGGCAGGGGGAAAGCTTGAAGGCCTAGAACCTTTTAACGCCAGCCGATCACCAATCAAGCTACTCTTGACTTTGCGTAACTTCGCAAGCTCCTGACCTTCGTGCGTTGCACGACTCACCTCACAACATCCGTACACTTAAAACGGATAGATTGTACTTTGCCGGTCCCCGGAAGTGAGAAACAGTGTCCTTGGCAATGAGGTCACCAAACAACCTTCACCTTAATTTCGTTGCTATGGTAATCGTCGCGTCAGGTATCTCGTCGCTCGCTTCGATTTTTTAAATACAATAAAATATGTGATTTTTATAGTTCCGTCAAACACGGGGGGTTTACCCCCCTATGAACTATAAGTTATTAATGTTTTTACTTAACTTACCTTATATTTGGAAATCGTCTAAACTGTCATTCATTTCGCACAGTACATAGCGCTTCTTCTCTGGTGGGCTATCCGCACATGTAACAGGGAATGCTCTCTTTATTAGCTCCCAAAACGCTAAAAATTTGTCAGTTGCTTTGTCCAAGTATCTTTTTCTAATCACATGCACGGCGAAATAGCTTTCATATAAGTCTTTCGTAGTTCCGCAACGGGGCAAACACGAGCGTTTCAAAACTCTACAGGTACTCTCAATGGTGTTGGTATGTGCCCCCGTTGAGGGATCTACGAAATTTAGTGAGTGATTGACGCTCAGATGTTGATAGCCGTACTGTCCCAAGCGGTCATAAGCTTTCCAACAATCTGAGATGATCGTTGTCTTTGGTTTCACAAACTTTTCTATTAGAGGAATTAACGTATCCGCTCTTCTATCTTCGACTGTCACAAAAAATCCCTCTCCCGACTCTCTCTCAACTCCTCCAAAAACCCAAACTCCGTCAACACGCCGTCCCTTATGATGCTTTCTCTTTCCAAATTTCGACTCATCTATTTCTACTGTTTTCCCCTCACCCCCAATTTGTTTCTTTTCTTGAAGTAAAATTATTTCACAGACCTCTCTACAAAACGAGTACCAGTCTACCGCTGTTTTAGCTGAAATGTGGGTTTCTAAAATCACAAGTCTCTGAGGATAATCATTAGCGAAAAAATAAACAATTTCAACAACCGTTTCCAGGGAAAGGTGCGTCTGTTCAAACCACGAATCCTTCCTTATTGAAACTTTGTTATGGCACTCTTTGTTGGAGCAACGCCAGCACTTTTTGTCTTGGCTGTAGGTTGAATCTCTCCTCAAATAATATTTTCCTTTTCGTACACTTTTTACAATGAGTTCCAGTCAAATTAGCAATAATTTTCTTTTCTCGCAACCAATTTTCCAAATTTTCTCGAATACCTATTAAATTTATCACGTCACGATGCCTAAACGGTTTACTAAAAGACATACTTTTTCACTCGCATTGTTTCCGCATTCCTAGCGTTCCTGGAATGCCAATGATGACGTCATCAGGTCACAGGTGAAAGGTCGTCAATATCAACCAATCAGATAGTGGCATTGCTTCTCACTTCAACGTGGACACAATCAAAAACAAAACAGTGTTTAACTGTATTCCTTTTATTTCTGGTTTTGTGCGACGGCCTTACTGCCGTGGCTCAAAATACAACTTTTCATGAAGAATTCAAAAATGACATATTTTTTTTCGCCAAAAAAGGCCTTATTTTCCAGTTTCATTGTTGAGCGCGTGCTCTCTCTAATATACAGTGCGCTGCGCACGCACACTCACTACTTCCATTTTTTATGCGGGGACCGGCAAAGTACAACCGCTCCGTAAATCTTTTATGAATTGTCATTTTGTACATTTTAACTCCTTGTTTAAATTAATTTGAACATGTAGTGACTTAACTGGTAAGGATCGACATAGCAAATATAAGAGCAACTCACTGATGTTCTTTCAGAAGCACCCGGTGAGGCGTCTAGGAGTGACGGGGTGTCACTTAGAATAGGGCCCCAGTAACTCAAGGCTTGATGTACAAGGCAACTAAAATGGGGATCTTTTGGTGTTGTTTTTTCCTTCGATCTATCTCTTTTATGAGCTATCTTCTCCCTTGGTGTTCATCACTATTGTAGCTGATATGTTGCTTTTGTGACACAAAAACTTCATTTTACTTCGACTCTTTCAGAAGCACCTTTTTATTCGAGGATTGATACAAAGAGAAAAATGGCAAAGGACCCGGCATTACCTGAAATCAGCTGCTGAGTGCACCTGTAGAGCTACTGTCTCATTGGAACTGGCACCACATGCTGTTAAGTCTGTGTCACAAGCCAAACAGTTGGAAGGAGTTACGTCCTGCTATTGTTTTCTTTGTAAAGTTTATTCTACCATAACTTTCCGGTTTCTGATTGTCAATTTAGAGGTGATCAAATCCTCAATAACCACTGCTAAATAACAATGGGTCTGTTTACAAGTGTACGAATACAGTGCAGGCGCGGACCCGAACGATTCTTCATCGGCTGCAAATGCCAGTATTCGGCAATGGTCAACTGTCAGTATACACAACTGTGCGTATTCACTGTACCGGTATTCATGCTTCATTCGCTATCACAAATTCGTTGTCATGTCTTTAAATTGAAAGCAGTCACTTTGTTATCAAAATTACTTGGGCTTTCATCAGGCACAGATCCCATCATGGCCGTGGTCTCGCTCTTCTGTGGAAATGTTTTGAATATAATGTAGTGATGTCATGAAAACGTCATGATGACGTCACAGTTACTGCAGTGCAGTCTGTAAAACCGGGGGGTGTGCTATGCGTCATCAAAGAATGCCAGTCAAAACGTCAATTTTAATTAGTAATGGTAGAATGCAGATAATCATATTGTGTTTTCATGCTGGAAGCCGTTATGGGTGGTTTTCACGCAACTACATTTTACATTTAAAACCTCGCACCAAGGTCCTTGGTTGGAAATGAATTATATAGCGGCATTCAAACCACTGATAACCGCTTCCAGCATAAAAACACAATATGATTATGTCCTAAATATCATACTCAAGTTTATTGCTTTGAAGTGCAAAAGAACTGCGAAGATTGCAGTTGAACTTATGTGCAATTTATTTTATGAATGAGTGAGTTTATCTTGTTTTGCAACACCAACCTTGCTAAAGCCTTGTTTGAGCAGATCTCGGCTACATTCTTTGCATTGGAAAATATTGCAAATTGGAAAAAAAGTGTCAGCCAGTTGACCATGTAAGTCATCATAAAGTTTGTGGAACCGATCCCACCTGGGTCAGCCGGCGGTCAGTTAACTTTCATTCAATCATAAACAGGGTGCAGTGGTTAGCGTGTCGGTCCAGCAATCTGCCAACCTTGGCAGTTGTGGTTCGGGTCCCACCCAGGCACCTCTCTTTTAGCCCGGAGAGACATGAACCCGACACCAATGGTGATGTCGCTGAAAGATTGCTGAAAACCACATGAAACACAAATTCACTCACTCTGTAATAAATAGCTGAACTAATTCCCAAACCTTATCAAATCAATTTGACACTATTCAGGTTTTATATAAAATATTAGATTCGCTTGCATTCTCATACTCAAATATGTCATTGTTGTGCAGATTGGTGGCGAGACATTGAAACATTTGAAAACAATGCTGGAACAGAAGAAAACAACGTTAGCTGACAAACCCAAAGAGGGGAAGTTTGTCAGCTCGGCTGGTGGTTTGCTTGTGGCTCTGCTCAATCTGACCGAACAGCTGGAGCTGTCTGGGTATGTTGTTCATGATCAATCCTTTTGTCTTGCCTATGTCGTGGAGGTTCCAGGGAGTGAGAAGGTATCACTTGAAAAGAATAGGCTCCAGTAACCCAATGCTTTAATCAATCTCTTTTGTGAACTATCAGCTTGCACATCACGTCTCCTGGCTGAAATATTGCCCTTGCAATGTAAAACATCATCTTCACCCAAGCTTTCTCATCATGTTGTGTTATGGCTGAAATATTGCTATTATAAAATGTTGACGCTATATAAAAACTTTGCTGACTGTTGGTAATTTGTTTCGATCTTCAGGGGTTAGCAATGCTCTTAAAACTTGGCATTTTCATTTGCCTGATTGCAATATTGATTTGCCAAGGTTTTCATTTGGCAAATTTGTCAACTTGCGTATTCAAACCATGAGAATTTTGCTCAGTACTTACCTACAATTATACTAAAAATATTTTTGTTTGTTTTTTACTATATCTGGGCTTTAGACCATGGGATGTTCTGGTGCCTGATCTTGCTGGGGTCATCGTTCTGAGTCCAAAGATTGCAGCCCTGTCATTGCAGCCCTGTCATTGTAGCCCTGTCATTGCAGCCCTGTCATTGTAGCCCTGTCGTTGCAGCCCTGTCATTGCAGCCCTGTCATTGTAGTGATGAAAATATTGTTGAAAGAGGGTTGACACTTTTAACAAATCACAAATAAGAACCTGTATCCTCGTGTTTCCACTTGATGATTAAATGTTTGTATGTCAGCTTGACCAAGATGTCTGAAGGTTTGAATCTGACGTCAAAGTTTTATCATTTGTCATATGAAGCCATGATCTGTTGATAGTGACTAATGATTGCTGAAAGCTGTGTTAAATGTAATGGTGTTTGCTTTCTTTCAAGGTCTGGTGATGTGGCTTTGGTTGCTGAGGATGTTCTGAAGTGTAATGCGAAGGAGTTGACAGAGGAAGTCTTCATAGATGACAACCAAGGTTATGTGACTATGAATCATAGGACAAATTCGGGTGCTGACTATGGGTATCACATTCTCCTAAGCTGCGCATGCAGACTATGCACTTCCTCTCAAACGCTTAACTTGGATTAGTTTGTTCTGAAAGTATGGATCCAGTCCAGTACTCTCATTTGATCTCCCGCCACCATCTTGCAACTTTCCATAACCACGCTTTGAGGCTGGGTTCCGTTGACTGGAGGGAGCATGGAGATGGTGCTGTGTTTAGTGTGTCAGCCCAGCAATCTGCCAGCCTTGGTCGTGGTTGGAGTCCAGTCCGGGCACCTCTTTTTCAGCCTGGAGACCCAGGAGCACCGAGGTGATGTTGGTGAGTCCATGATGTTCAGATGTTCCTGAAAGGTTGTCAAAAACCATGTAAAACCCCAAATCACTCACTCATTTGGCCGGATTAGAAAGTTACACCGAGTGCTGTTCATCTGTGATTTTTGTCCAACATAGTTTGCACCTGAAATTGTCAATATTTACTCCTGTTCTCTGTTCTTTCTCACTTCTTTCTTTGCCCTCAGAAATTCTGTGAGTGTACTGGTATGTAATAAAAAAATTATGTTTCCCATCAGCCAGGTGGTGAAAATAACTCTCTTTCACTGGTCAAACACATTGCAGCTCACTACATTGTCTTTTACACTACGTACGCTAATCTTATAAGAAGTAAAACACTGTGAAGAATAAGTGCATTGGGTGCTTTTGGTTGACGTGCCTGTTCGCCGAATGACAGGGTAAGATGTTGACTGATATTCACAAATTGTACTAATTTTCATCACTATGATTTAGTACATAAACTAATTTGCTTTTATCCACAAACAATGTCGGTTTTCCCAGTACTAACATGATGATTCAGATTGGTAGCACGAGCACAGCAGTTGTACGTTCAAATCCAGAATGGTCAGCTGTTAATCAGTGCTTATGTTAACCCAAAGGAAAGACTCCAAGTCGTAGCGATAGACTGAAATATCGCTGAAAGCTACATTAACGAATACAAACCAAACCAAACAGTTGATGTTATAATTAGAAAGATGTCTTGTGCTACAGGCTTTTGTCAAGCATGGAGGAGAATAGAAGTTTTGATAAAGAGAGATTTAGTAAAGAGGAGACAACTCCGGAAGGAACCAGTCTACCAGCTCACAGAACTAGGACGAGAAGCTGCATCCCGCTTGAGAGGTGAGCTTGAATCTTTAGAAAACAAGGGTGCTTGATACTGTGCGTCAATCGTACTTCTCTTACCCCCATGGCACACTTGGACTAAATTCGTGCAGCTCATTAATATGCGTTATCTCATGTGACCTATTGATAGCCATTTAAAATTGTTCTATTTGAATTCAAGCATTATTGGTTGACTGTGCCCTTGGAAACATACTCGCTTTGTTGTTCTCCGATATGAGATCGCAGAGTTCAGGCTCTTTCTCCTAATTATTCTAGGATGGTACGAATATGTGTTTCTAAACATGTTTATTTCCCACCGACTGATGGCCGAGAGTCCTCAATTTTCATTGTCACATTAAACTTTTGTAATGCGACCAATCAATACACAGGATCTAGACACCTCTGAGCGTGAGTTCAGTCCAGACTTCGTCGCCAATAAAGCCTCCTTTCAGGAGGCAAAAGGCGACGTAAAATAAGCTGACTTTTAACTAAGTTCAGTCCAGATGTCCAATGTGAGCTAAGAGAACCCGAGTGAGGATGAGTTTTCGATGATGAATACTGTTTGATTAGGCCATTTATCTGATAGCTTTGGTAGTTAAATCTTCCTCGAGTCCGTTTTAATTTCCCCCAAAGTTGGAGCCCTGTTACTACTTCCTGGTCGCAGATCAAGATTTTATTAACTTTGCTCAACTCTTTGAGTTTCAAATAAATAACATCAAGACTTTTATTTCCAGATGAAAGGCAATGTAATCTAGAGAAGGACAAAGCCAGTACAACCCGTCAACTTGGTACAGAACGAGGTTTACATAAAACTGTGTCCGCTACTACCAAATCTGGTGACAGATATCTTCATACAAATGACGGTGGTTTGGACGGGTAGGAAAAATAATGGTCTGTTAGGTATTGATAGACGACAGAACGCTACATTCAAATCAATGTATCTATTCATGGATTACTTCCAGTTGCAACTGACAAACCTTTTTAACTGCCGATATGTCATATTCCGTCCCTTACCTGGCAACCTTAACATTTATTCCATAACATACGTGCACAATTGAGACACTTACAACGGACAAGACATCGATCATGCTCACGAGCGTTAATGACAACAATCACGCCAAGACAATAGAGTGATCTCCCTTTGACCATTGCATCACTATCTTGCTTGATGGGCATTTTAGAAGTTGTGGAACAGATACACGAGAGAGATTTTTATGAATTGATACAATTAAAGAAGCTGCTAATCCATAAAAATCTCTCGTGTATCTGGTCCATTAGGGTTTACACAGACCTGGAAAAGCTTTAAAATTTTAGGTCTGTCTCGAAAATCATTGGAAATAAACAGTAACCTGTAAAGTCTTGAATTTATACGTAACTTATGTATTGTTTGGTACGAATGTCAACATTTCTGACTTGAGAGTCATAAGGGTACATAGGGTATTTACTTTTATTATTTAGAGTGACTTCCCCTTCACTGTTCCCCAATGAGATCTGTAATTGAGTCCTATACGGAACAGACCCCGTGGGGTTCCCGGGGGTATCACCCTAACACCAGAAAGAATGGGACCCCAGTATCCTCATGCTTGACATAAGAGCGTTCTAAAATGAAGATCTTTTGCTTTCCCTTTCTTATTATCGATCCTGTGTTGTCCCTTTTCCTGATGTGCCTCTTGCACATCACATTGCGCTATGGATGAAATATTGCCCACTGCAATGTAAAAATCCATTTCACTCACTCACTCGAGTTGGAAACTCTGCCTGAAGCTGCTTGGACTAAGGGAATATGACTATTGAACTAGACATACATTTTGCATGATGTATATAGTTTATTTGTTTCACACAGATAGCACCAGGCCTATTTCGCATTAGGGAGTGCATGTCCATCTTTAAAGTGCCTAAAATCATCCAGCCAACATCTTCTTTATGTGCCCTCTGTCAAGTTGAAATCTGTTGGTGCACGCTGTTTCCACCACTATGCAGCCGTCCAATGGAACTCTCTCCCCTTGACTATTAGAACAGCCCCTACTCTCTCACAGTTCAAGTC
>JAUELE010231607.1:0-12033 GCA_031471655.1 Diodora aspera | reverse complement strand
ATTGCAGGGGGCAATATTTCAGCCATAGCGCAATGTGATGTGCAAGAGGCACATCAGGAAAAGAGACAACACAGGATAGATAGTAAGAAAGAAAGCAAAAGATCCCCCTTATGCGACAAGCACTGGGTTACTGAGGCCCTATTCTATCTAAGTGACACCACATCACTCCCCGGGTGCCCCACGGGGCAAAAGGAACAGCTCAGGCTTAAATATCCCAACTGATTGCTCTCTGTAAAGGACTTGCTTACAGCACAAGAGTGCAACACCATTCCAGGCCTGAACCAAATGACGCCCGTATCACAAAGTAATGCAATAGAACAAGAGGAACTTATCTTTACTGGCAGAAAATTGGATACATTTGCTGACATGCTCTTTCACTTCCTGGCATTTCCAGCTATGTTCTATCACTTGAAACAAAATGTTGCACCCGTAGAATCAGCACTACACAGAAATACTCGCAATGTTTGTTTTTCTTGTCACTCATGACACAGGAATGTCAATAAACAAACAACAAGTTCTCATTTTGGCAGGTAGGCATGGTGTGAATTCCATAATTTCTGCAACTATGAGGTCAAACAGGGCATGCTTATGATTTTGTATCCTTTAACATTCATGCACACCTTGATCAGGTTCGCATCGCAGTTTGCTAGTCAATTTTGGTCGATTGGTAATCAGTTGCTCATAAGATGATGATCAATTCACACCAAATGTTAATTGTTTTCGTCCAGAGGTGCAAAACTGCTCATCCAAAATTCAAAAACGAAAATTACCCTGGTGATGAACACTTGCTGAAGGAAAGCAATGAAAAAAAAACTATTCACAGAGCTATCTTCTAAATTACAGACGAAACAACTAGACACAAATTTCCGTAATCTTTTAGCCATATATATGATCAACATGGTGGAATACAAAAATTATGAGTTTTATATTTATTTAATAAAAATCAGGTTTTAAAAACAAAATGGAAAATGGTGCTGGACAACAAATCAATTACAGAGAAAATATCCTTGATGTTTTAATACTTCAAAAAGGATCTAAATAAACGACCTCATTGTAAATCTTGCCGGATATTTTTAAAAGCCAAACTATATTTGATTACCTGTCTGGGAATGAGACAGCTCGATGTTTAATGCAAAAATAATCAATCCACAATAAAATGTCAAGTCAATATAATAACTCTCTTTCCTTTGTGAAACAAGATCTGCATCGTTGAGGATTTATAAAGACTTCTGCACAGTTTGTTACACACTTCTTCAAAACTGACACATTATCAATAAAAGGCCGTTGTCCTTATCATAATATAGCTTTTTTTCTAATACAGGTGCTTTTTTTTGTAATAATAACAATTTTGGCAACATCCCCACTTCTACTTGTTTCCTTGAGTTCATGGATCAGTTTAATAGATCGGCTCTTTCACGTAGTCAAGCCTCTAATTTCGTTATTTTCTTCCACAATGCTGATAACCTCTTAAGTTTATATTTCAAAATGCACAATGCATATTAATTATCCTTATCACTGCATTTCAAAGCTTCCTTAACCAAAGGATGATACAATGTTTAACAATTTCTATCAGATCAAAATATGATGAAAATATAAAACGGTTTGGTACAAATAAATTGTTTTTCTGAACTCATGCAACAGCAATGTAATCAGCAGAAAGTATCACCAACTGATGTATAATAAATCACTTGTGTAAACTGCTTCTTAATTTATTTAGGCATCCGATTGAAGTCTTATTTCATAGACGGTAATGATGAACCACCGGCACTATAAATACAATTCTGGCTGAAGTCTCTGCTAATCATTATTGAAATCAATCTACCTGTATCGTGACTAAAATGTGAAAGAATTAATCATTGAGCACTGAACCCAAAGGCGCGATTCCAAATTAATAAACACGACAGATTCTTGAAAATAAAAAATCTATAAAGCTGGCATGACAGTGTTCTGCAAGTAAAAAGAACTGGAAACTGAAACTAAATGAGTTTCTGTCCTGGCTCAGCCGCTAATTTCATCAATGACTCTGGCCAAGGGCGGCCATGATGTAGTCTTGTCTTGAGCCACTCCTTCAGCTTCCGATGGAGACATCTTGGTTCTCTTCTCTAGTGCGTTGTTCCAGTGTTGCTGTGCTGATTAAATGAAGTGACAATCACTCCACTTGTCCTTCAGGTAATAACATGTGTGTTATTAGCTTACTGGCGGCGGTTGTCATCCTGCTTCAGTCAGGGGTCATGGAGGTGAGATATTGACAGAGGAAACTGTGCATTTAATATAGACACAGTTTCAAGTGCTCTGCCTACTTCTACTATAGACTACATATTATTTAAGTGTATGTTTGTAACAATAATATTTACATATTAATAGGAAGTGACTTGGAAATGGTAAAAGTGATACTGAATTTAACAAGAACATAATTTTTAACAAGAACATAATTTATAGAATATCAACACATTAGCCTTTTTAATGGTTCATCCCTCTGATACGATGACACCCTATTTATTTGAACGCTTGCCGCTACAGCCGGACGGAGCCTTGCAGTACACATGCACTTGTAATATGTTAGCAACAACCAGGTGGAATAATACCTAGAGATAATCTCTTTTTCAAACTATCCAGGTATTTTTTGTTTTGAAATTTCTGATTAGCAGTTTTACACATCCCGATTAAAATTATTAGTATTTGGTGCAAGTGATTATCATTGTATGAGCAATTGATTAAAATGTGATGCAAACTCAAATAAAATAATTTATCGTCATTTTTTTGTAAAACACTTCATGGGACTGCTGCAAAACTGTAGAACTGATCAGACTCTAACCAGTGCAAGAGTTAAAGGCAGGTATGTAGGTAGACTTGATAAAAGTCTAATGTCCAAGCTAAATGACGTCATAATACCTTGAGTGGGATTCAAACCTGTGAGCACCATGGCTGACAGACTGGTAGGCTAGCATACAACCAAAACGTGTTAACGTATTATCATACTGAACAAAACGTATTCTTAACATCATTACAAAGTCTTCCTTCAAGCTGAAGAGGT
Source organism: Diodora aspera (assembly GCA_031471655.1). NCBI lineage: Eukaryota > Metazoa > Mollusca > Gastropoda > Lepetellida > Fissurellidae > Diodora > Diodora aspera. The sequence continues at coordinate 8,999 of JAUELE010231607.1, read as the reverse complement.
CAAGAAGTCATCAGAAGTGACATCTCATAAGAGGATGAAGTCGAGCAAAACATATCTCATAGATTCTGTGATCAGGTCAGGCCATCTTCCAACCAATAATTACCTCGCTTCACTGATGAAAACGGATAGACCTGTCCTTGTGTTGATATTTTCATGAGGCATGAAATTGAGCATCTGTGGGTCATCCTGACCTGAGACTTAAGATGGAAAGCGTTCATGGCAACAACCTCAAGGACCAATGTTAATACAATCAATGGAGCTTCAATAAGGTGAAGTATCTTCCCTAATCATAAACTAACCCAAGATTGCAGCGAGATTGCATGGCAACCACCACGAGGATGGCTTGGATGATTTTCTGTAATCTTGCAAGTATGTTTAATGCACTGTTTGTCATATCCAAACACGACAAGAAGTTTCACTCAAAATGCCTCTTCATCTGGGTGCAATACTGGTACAAAATGGAAAGTGTCTGCTTTGTTGCTGATAACCATAAGCATATGGGGGGACACGGGGCAGGGCAGATACTCTGCTGTTGCCCAAATCTTGGAGCGTTGTTGTCTGAATCCTAAGCAATGTTGCCCAAAATCATCCCTTTGGATTCAATGCAATACCCTTAATGTCCTTATCTTGTTTTCCTCGCCAATCCCAATCTCATAATGACCCCAAGTGAGGAGCACTGACCTTAACCATATTGCCATTGAACAAGCAAAACTACCACGTAACTTCAGGTACAAATGTTTGACACAGATCGGAAATGAATTCCTAATCTGGACTAGACTACAGAAAAACAATGATAGATTTACAGCTAAACCATAATCCTGAATTTCACAACAAAATAAACAAAACTAAATACTGGCTTTCTAGGATTAAGTACCTTCCATTAGATGTTCAATAAATCAATATATGAAATGGTTCTTCATACAACCATTCCTGTATATCATGTTAGTGTCCTCATGAATAAGAAGACTGCTAAATATTGACAAGTTATCCATATGTGGCCTGTGATGGATACTCTATACCAGAGGAGACTTGCTGGATTCTTTGTAGAAGTGAATTTCCGATCAGCATGAGACAGGAATTTGGTTTTCTACCAGTCTCAGCTAATAGCGTCCTAATTTCTAAAATGTGAGAGTTTGTCTTGTAAACATGGCTGTATTTTTCTCTCTACTGGTTCTAATACCTTAAGACAAAGATAAGCAAGGTCAAAGCCAAGTAAATTGATCATATCAGTCCTGATGCTAGACATGGACGGACACTCAATGTTTGGAAAGACAACACAGGATCAAAACCAACTAATGGCCTTGATGGAATATTTCCTCAATTAATTATTCTAGTAAACCTCCAACATCCCCAAAAAACCTCATTTAGTCAGCTTTTACATGTGTATACCCAAGACACCTCTTAAATTAGGGGTGAGCATTTTGGCAGAGCATCTCTAATTAAACCTTAAAGTTTAAGTCCTTTCTGTAGAAACTTTGAATCCCTCCTAAAGTGACTTGGTATCCCTGCACTAGCTAATCTTGCTACAAACAGTAAGCTTCAAGCCAAAATTTCTTGAATTAGTCAAACTTACAATTTCTGGTCAAGATACTAATCTTACTTGTAACATAGTTAAATTAAGAGTTTAGTACTGACACGGTCACTTTTGTTTATGAACAAACATGGTAGGTTATTAAGATGATCTGTAAATGAGGTATGAATGAGTGAAATGGTGCCTAACATCACTATTGGCAATATTTCAGCCACAGCTCGACGACGTCAACTAGAGGACCACAAACAGACACAAAATCTCTGACACCAATGTTCAATGCACACACAAGACTCATCTGATCTAACAGTAAACCAATGCTCACACAACCATGAATATACCCAATGTTCAAATATTGACCAAACTATTACATTTTTAGAGCTATTTTCTAAAAATCCATAACACTAAAATGTAACAATTATTGGATATTGGTTCTGTTTGATGTCCCATGGCCTCCTAACATCATCTAATATCCATTATTTCTTTAGGTTACAGTTCCTATTGTTCTGACCTCGCGGCCACAGAGGACAAACAATGCCTAAGCCAGAAGTCAATCAGACTGCTGCACCTGACACCCCACGTTCTTCTGCTTGTCCAATCAGAATATGATGTTTCCTGCTCTTCAAACAGGCTCTCCAGCATTCATTAGAGCCCATTCAGCTCACGTAGTTAAATCACTGCAAAAAGGGCATGTTCCCACAAGGAGATCCTTATCAAGCCTCCTGAGAAGCTAGCTTCCATTTGAAAATTGAAATGCAATACATATGATCTCTGTTCACCTCATTTGCCAGGCCAAGATAGCACATAATATTCAAGGTTCAGTCACCCTGGACAGTATCCTGTGTCACACTTTGCTGGATTCTAAAGACATGGGCTATTAATATTGCTTTTTAAAAACCAAAAACAGAATTGGAAATGGTGTTTTGCAAGCATATCTTCAACCAGGAGAATCATAACAGTTCTCTTGTGCTTTATCATTTTCCAAAGCAGTTATTATTCATCAATTTGATCAATACACATTGTAGTGCAAAAGCCTGGATAAATAGAAAGATACTGAATGCATAAGTGAGCATTTTTTTAATTTACCACCACTTTTAATACTTTTAAAGATATAACACTACGATGTCACAAGCAGCACTTGGTTTCAAAGTTTAGTCACCGATTTGAAAGCGTGGTACCCAGGTAATGAGATAAAAGAAAACTTTATATAATAGAACAGCTGCCACACTGAAATTTTCAATAATTCACTGTATGAGAGCATAAATTGCATGATGCATCTCCTGCTCATCAAGTCTGTGTCCCCTAAAATCATTACTTACAACCTATCTCATTTATAAATCTGTGTACTGTATATATTTGTTACCAAATCAAGGTGAACAATTGGGCACAAAGCACATATTTCAACTTTGCAAGTATGTTGGCGTGTGACCTTAAATAAAATAAAGATTCCTATTTTGACAGAAAGTTCATGGACAAATGGAATCCCATCCCACACACCTTCTAGAGGTTCGGAGTGACAGATTGTGTAAGTTTTCCTGGGTGCAGTTCTCCCGCCAATGACAAAGCAAAGAACCTTCTGCTAACAACATATGGCAGAAACATCCCATTTCTATGGTCTGTTAGCGAGAAATGATGAGAGGAAGAACCCAAGCAAAACTAAGCAACATTTCCAGGAAAATGGTTCACCTCTGGAGGCATCTCCCTTTTACAAGGTCATAAAGAAGTGCAAATTAAAACATTGCTCTTTTCCGGAACAAACAACTTGATGAGTTACCGACTAATAAAGCTCCATGTGGGTTAGGGAAGTTTATATTTTCTCACAGAGATAGGAAAACATATTCAGTAAAAGTTTCCTCTGCATGAATGCATTGCAACCTTCACACCTCATCATCAGGTGATATTTGCTCTTGCTAATTACAAATGTCACACAAAACCTCCAAACAGGAAAGAGGAAACAACTTCAAGATTTGCTTTAAATTTAAATTTATACCAGATGAAACTGCTTACAAATAAAAAATTCCTTTTATTCAGAGAAAGAAGATCTTGAAAAGGTGCATTATTACGGATATGGTTACAATCTTCTGAAGATCTGCAATTGTGGCCTTAAACAGTCGTTACAAAAGATCATGGTAAAAATACTGAATACATAGATCTGTTTGCATGACTGACTCCATCATGACCACACAATATCAACTTCACTGTACATCCAGCTTTACAACCTGACACAGTATTTCAAAGAGCTTGACATGTTCATGTTTCCTTGCTGTGAGATCTGTTTTCCTTTATGACACCTTTGTGAAGCTACATGGCCCCACCCGATTGAGTTTCTTTACTTAAAGAACTTGACCATTACCACCATTAATTAACCGAAATATCATCAGTATGTAAGGCTTGTACATGAGGTCCAAGCAATCTGATGACCACTGGTCCAGAACAAGGGACAGAAGGTGACCAAGCATGACAAGGTTTTCTGACCAGTCAATGCTTTCCAGTTTTAATCTTGACAGTTCATGTTTGTCCTCGTATAGAGACAAACATCCACTAAACTGACTGTTCACTGACCAGTTTAAACCAGACAGTTCATGTTTGTCAACATAAGACAAATTTCTGGCTTTGACTGTTCACTTGTTTAAACCAGACCGTTCATGTTTGTCAACAAAAGACAAGCATCCACAAAACTGACTGTTCACAGGTTTAAACCAGACTTCAAGTTTGTCAAACATTCAACTCTATGACTGTTCACCCAGACAGTTCAAGTTTGTACTCTGAAGACAAACATTGGACATATTACTTGTTCGCTGGTTTATAGTTCAAACAAGAAACAGATGTTCCAGTTTGCAATCACTTGTTTCTGAACAATGGTACTGTTCAACAGAAAGACGTCATCTACTGAAATGTAAAGGACGCTGAATCTGACAGATGTTGTAGTCCGTGTCATTCCTCTCGGATGAGTTCATTTTATTGCAATTACCTCCACAATGCGTTGTTTTAATAAATATTTCTAATAGCTTAGTTGACCTGGCAAAATTTGTGGTTTGAAAAGGACAGTTAGACATTCATTTATTATTAATACACTGCTATCAAGTTTGCACACCATCACATGGACAACTGATTCATTATCAAGATTCACTGTGTGCAACTGTACATATATATACGAATACATACTGTGTTCCATCTGCAGGTCCTCATCTTCCATCTACTGGGGAATCCCCGAATGTAATTTCGATATTCGTGTAATTCTAACACCAGTTCATAACATTAATATTCATTATCATAACATTTGATGGTGATTTACAGGTTTTAAAGTCATGTTTTTCAAAACGTTTTTACAAGAAAACACAGCAGTCAAAGGGTTTAGTTCCAAGGGCATATCAAAGTGTGCAACTGCAAGAGTGAGTGAGTGAATGTGATTTAACGTAGCAGTGGGTAATATTTCAACCATAACGCTACAGTTGATACAAAGGGCACCAAATTTTTGAGTCGAACAAAAGTGACCCAGACCGGATTCGAACCCCGGACCTTGGGGTTGTGAGGCAGGTGCTCTACCAACTGAGCTACCGGGGTCCCTAAGTGTGCAAGATAATAAAGTTAAATAAAGTTAGAATTCAAAATTTTGGAAATTGGCACCAAAATATAAGTGAAAAATTCAAAATTTTGGAAACTGCTGAAGGCAACAATCAACAATTTGTAGAAGTTCGAAATTTGGAAGTTTTACAGTACTTACATCTCAGAACCTGATGACTAATGATATTAGAAGTGAAAGCAACAGGCTTTCATGGTAGAAGTTCCTCCTTACTCCAAGCATAGTGGTACTTGGACTCAATTCTATGTCACTATGCTACTGCTGCAACCTCCACACTATCTGAAATAAAGGAGCTGGCAATGCTACACAGAAATGGTACTTACATTTTGACTCCTGGCGGTGGGTCCCAGACACACTCCCCCGTCGTAAGGTTGGCATACATATGCTCCTTCGTCTGAGGCTCGATAATCTCCACCCATTCCCACCTGTAACAGGTAACAAAAACAATCAACAAAAGAAGAAAGGTGTTCATCATCTGATTTACCTTTTTTCGTAAGTTAGTATGTGTGATATCACCAATAGCATGCATCAATGATAACCACACAGACCAGGGTGCAAAATGTGTGCCTGTCCACCTGTTCTGGACAGGTAAAACTTCGATGAAACAGGTTGAAAATAAACCTTCGAGTTTCATGCCAGAGGTATGGTGTGTGGTTCACCATTAAATTTACCATTTATTACAACTGTTTATAATTCCTTTTCACAAATTAATTCCAGTTTTAGTCTTTCATTCTGTCTTCTGTTTCTTGTCCTTATAGCAAGACATTTTGATAGTGTTCTGTTCAGGTTAACTTCTAAAGAGACAGGCTGAAATTTATGTTCATGTGGTTGGTTGAAATCAGTTAACAGTGAGTGAGTGAAATAGATTTCTACATTGCAGGGGGCAATATTTCAGCCAAAGCGCAATGTGATGTGCAAGAGGCACATCAGGAAAAAGGACAACACAGGATCGATAGTAAGAAAGAGAAAGCAAAAGATCCTCATTTTAGATGGCTCTTACGGCAAGTATGAGGATACTGGGGGTCCTATTCTTTCTGGTGTTAGAGCGACACCCCCAGGAACCCCAGAGAGTCAAATTAGCCTAGAAAGCAGAACACTGCGACCAGTTCCAGAAAATGTTTCACAAGTAAATAATAAACTTGTGGGCCCTATCTGTAGTACATATCTACAGTGCAAATTGTTCATTGTGTGTGTGCTGTATAATAATGACAGCAGACCCCCTTCCGTTGTGAGGACCAGTCATCTTTGGTGACATATTCTTCAAGTAACAAGTACTAACATTACAGCACAAATTGTATTTTTTGATGTTGAGTTGATTTGAAATAGATTTTTACATTGCAGGGGGCAATATTTCAGCCATAGTGCAATGTAATGTCCAAGAGGCACACCAAGAAAGGGACAACACAGGATTGATAGTAAGAAAGTGAAATCAAAACATCCTCATTTAAGACGGCTCTTACGTCAAGCATGAGGATACTGGGTACTTTTCGATGTAGATCTAACTTGTGGCGATCGCTTTTGCGTGGCGACCAATTCGGTATACCCCCTGTAAATAAGCAAGAGGCTGCTAGAACCTTATCCTGTCGAAGAATCCCTGAGAATCCCTGAAAATCCCAAAAGCTCCCTTGGAGAAGAACTCATCTACTTGTTACAATTGTACTTGTTTTGAAAGCAAGACCGATCTAGATTCACCAATCAATACAGACCCATTGAGATCAGACAGTATTTGTGGACACCTACATGCTGACTTAATTCATTTAACTGCTACATTGCTCAGCTTTACGTCTGTACCTTGGCATGGGGAAAATCTAATCCGACAACATAAACCTGTCATGTTGGTATCAGTTCAATCAATTTGACATAAGAGATTTATTTGACAGATGATGTACCAGATTAGATAAACATGCCTCTGCTGGACTACAAAAGCATTTAAGGAAACGGACAAAATGTGATGCAATCGTTTTTATTCTAGATGGAAACATCTCTTTAAATATCAAATGTCAGGAAGCTAAAAAATCTTTCTGAGTAATGACCGTAACTATGAGTTATTTATCTAAATGGAAGCATTATGGTCTTTGGATAGATTTTTAAATGGATTTATGTTGGTATATGTCAATATGTGCTGATAAAAGTATTTCATGTATTTCGGTGATTCTGATTTAGCTTGGCTTTTTGCAAGCTTTCAAACATCACCAATGCGTCACATATTTTATGTCAGTGTCAGTGTTCAACCTCCGGTAGAGAGGTGCCACAGGTTGGATTAGAACGCAGAACACAATAAGTCTGGCAGTTGCAAGGCTGATGTGCACACCACTGTCCTGAGTCTGTATTTTTTCTATTCTTTATCTTGAAATATTATTCTTTTTTTTTTAAAACTTTTTATTACTTGATTCATGAACTAAGTTTAGTAAATGGGCCTTTAGTCTTACATCAAAGCTTGGGAACTTTTAAAGATCCCTAAATCAGTCTAGCTTAAATAATAATGTCTAGCTTACACAAAACCAGCTATAGAGGCCAGAAAACTAAAGAAAATTGAACATTTCAAAGATTAAATTTTAGCAACAACTTTGCTTATCACAAATCTGGTAAGGCTGAGATTCTCTCTGGTAGGACATGCCTATCCTTCTACACCAGTAGTAACGTTCATAATACACAAGTTACTATGGCTTGTGGTTTTGAATTCTATTCCAAAGTAATTTACTGTTAAAATTTTTTCCAAATTACAGAGAAACTTAGTCCTTGCATGCCTGGAAACCCTTGGAGGAAATGTCAGCACTTGTGGCTTTGGCTCAGCTTCAACATCAACTGGAGGCTGTCTGGACATTTGGTGTCTGCGAGTGTGACAATGCAAGCAAGTTCTACGTGTTGGAAGACAGTCATACTGAGAAAGACATTACAGGCAGACTGAGAAAGGATGCCAATGAAACAATGGATTTAAAGCAGTTTCCAGCAATTTTCGGAAGTACCAGTGGCAGATTCCTCTAAAGTAATCTGACCAATGGGTCACACAAGCAGTGTTCAAACCCAGGACTGCTAGCCCTGACAGATGTTACTTGGTCACCATACCCTGGCAGATATGACTTGGTCACCATACCCTGGCAGATATGACTTGGCCACCATACACTGAAAGATATGACTTGGCCACCATACACTGACAGATATCACTTGGCCACCATACCCCGATAGATATTACTTGGTTACCACACTCTGACAGATATTACTTGGCCACCATACCCTGACAGATATTACTTGGCCACCATACCCTGACAGATGTTACTTGACCACCATACCCTGACAGATGTTATTTGGTCACCACACCCTGACAGATATTACTTGGTCACCACACTCTGACATATATTACTTGGCCACCAAACCCTGACAGATATTACTTGGCCACTATACCCTGACAGATATTACTTGCCCACCATACCCTAACAGATATTACTTGCCCACCATACCCTAACAGATATTACTTGGCCACCATACACTGACAGATATTACTTAGCAACCATACCCTAACAAATATCACTTTGCCACCATACCTGGACAGATATTACTTTTGGATGTGTTTTGATGCAAAAACGGATAAGTCACACTTTGTGTTTGTGTGCAAACTTCTTTAAATCCAGGTGCAAACAGTGCAAATATCAGAAATCAGAATGGCAACATTCTTAACGAACATAAATCAAGAAACAAAATATGAATTCAAAACATATTGATACACAACAGCATGTAATAGTCGGAATACGCCTATTTCAACTGTAGACATAAGCCTAATCATCCTCGAAATCCAGGCTATATAATTAAACTTCTGATTCCATCCGTCACATACCCTGGACCCACTCCCATTCACGACGATCGTTTTGCGAGAATGGAAAGTCCCAAAAT
>JAUELE010231596.1:0-12034 GCA_031471655.1 Diodora aspera | reverse complement strand
CACGTCACGAATGCCTTATATATACACCAAAATTGGCATGAATGCCTCAGAAGATGCCGACGTTTGCCGAAGTCTGTCGGAAAGATTCAAGGGGACTCCACGAGATCGGGAATACGCTACTGGCATTTCTTATTCGTAACTAACAGAGTACTGAAACTTAAAAATTTTAACTTGTCCCATCGGACAACTTGTTTCTCAAATTACTTGTCCGGACCTAACTTTCACTTATCCTGGACAGTCGGACAAGGGTTAATGTCGAGCCCTGCATTGTTTAAAGTTTAAAATAAATTTAGCTTCAACTGATTTTTGTTCTTATACAGTTTTGAAATATGGAATTGAAGCGGTCATTTTAGCCGGCGGCCGGTTCTTAACGAAAACGCTGACTGATGATGACAATAAACTCAATGAACTCTGTTGAACTCTTTACCGGTGTGTATGGAGGAGGAGGTCCTTGAGGGCCTTGATGTTGCACTAATGGCATGTACTGCTGGCGAGGATACCCTGAAGATCCTGCGGGAACATAAGAAAACAAAGAAGCATTAATGGCTGTCGAGTTCCTTATGATGAGGAACAGGAATTGAGGAAGAGATGGAAGTTGGTGACAGAAGCAGTGGGTAAATGATTTTGGTGTGTTTTTTGGCAATCTTTCAGCCATATCATAACAGTGTCACCTACATTGGGTCTGTGTCAGGGTTCAATCTTTGGGCTGAAAGAGAGAGTGAGTGATTTTTTTTATTTATCGTGAATTTCGGCAATCTTTTAGTCATATCACCACGGTGTCACCCTTCATCATGTAGGTGTTGGGATTTCACCTTGGAGCTGAAAGAGAGATACCCAGGTAGGATCATCTGAAGCCGTAATGCAGAATTCTGGCAGATTACTGGGCAAATACGCTAATCACTGTACTTTTCTCCACAGTGAAGGAAAACAGAGAGTTAGGGAGGGAAGAAAAAAGGAAGATGGAAGGTAGGTAAGTGAGTGAGCGTATGAGTAAGATGAATGAGAAACTGAGTTTCAATATCTTATTTACTGCCACATTTTTCAAAACTGAAGTTGGTCTGTATCGAGAATTTTTTTTAAAGTGAATGACATTCCCCTGCTATCCAATGACTGGGCAAGCTGGACCAACTAAACACAAAAAAAATGGTAATCTTACAACTCCCACATCTGTCCTCAAGTCATCCTCAAAATCCAGGCTATAATTAACTACTGTCCCCATCCGTCATATACCCTAAACCCACTCCTATTCCAGACGATCGTTTTGAGGCGAGCGGTTTGACCAATCAGTGAAGCTTCTATAGGAAAAGGTGGCGTCCAATCATGTGACGCGTCTCTCCTAGCCCTCGGCGAAGTAAAGACGTTACCGGTATGTGTTTAAATTTATCAAGCGTTACTTCCCGTGCAGTTATGTGACATTTGATTGAATGTCTTTATTTAGAATTTTGGGACTTTCCATTCCCGCAAAACGATCGTCATGAATGAGAGTGGGTCCAGGGTATATAACGGATGGGGACAGTAGTTAATCATAGCCTGGATTTCGAGGATGTCCTTGAGCATGCTTTTGAACGACCTTTTCAGCTTGGCAAAAGCAGGCTTATACATGGCATACGTCCTGATTTAGGTGGGAGACTCCTGATTTTCACCCCCATTGTCCTTACAATTTCTAGACATTTTACTAAATCTCCTCATTTTTTGGTCAAATTGTTGGAAACTTTTTTCTAGATCTATGTCTGTGGTATACAGGACAGAAAACCTCCCCCTTTAAGACCTCAATCTCTCCCTTTTTCAAGCTGGATCTCCTTTGGCAGGTATGGGTTATGCCATGTATGTAGGCTTATAATCATATCAAAGCAACTTTTTACTAAATGTAAACAAATTTACATTGTTTACAAGGTAGTTAACTTCTTATCAGGTTGATGATAATACTTGGATGAAGTGAAGGCAGTAAAATAGCCCCCTTTAAATAGTTTCTCTGGATAGTCATTTGGGATTGACACATTCACAAGAACTTTATAGTTACCCTTTTAAAGGAACATGATCAGAGATGCAGGTACGCCAATCTGTGTTCAGAGCTTGTCGTTCTGTTCATCTAGTAATATAATACCATGCTGTATTTTTCCGATTTTTTTACGCGAAGATTTAACACTAATTGAGGCAATCAAGAAAATGTATTTTCGGCCATCATCTAACGCTAAAAATAGATTGTGCATTGGATTTGGAAGAATGTTTACTTGACAAGCAAATATGGCACTGGCTAAAACGATGATACGTACGCCATAATGATGACATGCGATTGGACGAAACGGTCACAATTAGACGAAACGAGGATAGATAATTGGTCCAAACGGTGACACTTTTTAGATACAACGGTGATAACAAAAGATATATCCATCGATCATTACACTGAATTGTCGGTAGATTTTCGCCAAGTTTTGCGTGTCAGTTTTGGCTTGTCACCGTTTTAGCTAATACCCATGAAACGATGACGTCACCAAAATGGGGAACAGATAGCAGTTAATTGTCGAGTTCGAGTAAATAAACTTTTTGGCGAATAAACTGTAGTTAACTGTCCATTATTTGCAGTAGGATTTCGCCGTTATGTAACTGATGTATCGATGTTTACGTCAGACCAACTTGAACGGTTTTTTAGTTTTTGTTCAGTATTGGAGATGCAACTCTGATCATGTCCCTTTAATTAATAGATCAACTATATTTAAATCTTGGCAAAACTTTCAAGCCAAAATGCAAGTCTCATTATTTTAAATGTATTTACTAAACACATCAAAAATGATACACAAACTAATACTGAAGCCTGTACAGTCTATTAAAGAATCATTTCCTTACCACTTGAGCTGTGCAATGGCTGAACTTGTGGCATAGGAACATATTGTTGTTGTCCATATGGGTTTGTCATTTGTGCAGCATACATACCCCCAACTTGGGGTGCATAACCACCATAACTAGCTGCATTTGCCTGGGGGACAGCACTGTATGGTGGGGGCATTGATCCATACTGCTGCTGAAGAGGAGCCCCATATGCATACTGTGCAGCTGGAACGCCCTGTGTTTTGTTTGGATCTGAAGAAAGAAGTCCCAATCAACAATGTACAACGATGAATGCAAAATTACGATTTTTTTAACAAAGCGAATACTCTGAGATCTTTATTCTACACATATTTTAATCAAAATGTAATTACGCACGTCATCTCTCAATGAATTGTACGGATTTTGCCATTTTTATCCGCTTGGTTTGTGGTCGGTCAACTGCAAATTTACTTCTTCTCGTCAACCTGAAGTGTGATTTATTTCAGGTAAATTCAACAAAATTAAAATAAACATTCGTTACCTTGGGTGTGTATTGATACAATAAATAAAACTTTGTAACTAAACGTTTACGATTACCTTGTTTAGACATAGCTGTGTGTTTATGATGTCGCAAGTCGACTGGTCACTGTGTACTTTCCTTTCGAACACTTGGTCACATGATAGAAAGGATGTACTAATCCATAACTTCTCTCAGCGCGCGTTCTTACAAAGTTTTCGCACAATTTAAAGGTAACCTAAAAGCATACAGAAACAACATGAACAAGTTTGAAAAGACGAAGCTAAAAACTAATATTAGTTGAATTTTTTTTAATTTCTTTTTTAAAAAGAATTAACTTGGGTTTATGAGCGTCGGCGTATTTTTGTGTGACATTAAAATATAGAAGTTGACGTAGGCATGCACATAACAGGCTATGTAGGACATGTAACTGTTGTATAGCCTACATACATAGTGTAGGCTACGTATAGTTAGTTTAATTACTACAATTAAAGCATATCTTTAATACGTATATATTAATACGTCTTAAAATTCCTTCAATTTAACCCTTAAAGATCTAATATATATCAATTAATTCCTTCAATTTAACCCTTAAAGATCTTATATATATCAATTAATTGTCGGTTTGAAACGAGTAAACATAGAAATGTGCATGCATTATGTAGCCTATATTAAATAAAGTATTATCACTAGAAATTAGTTGTCATGATCAACTCTTCATTCATTAGAGACAATAATTTAAATCATTCATCGAAGACAATTAAGAGCAATCATTTATCGAGACAATAGGCCTAATAAGAGCAATCATTTATCAGAGACAATTAATAGGCCTAATGTATTCAGAGACAATGGGCCTAATAAGCACAATCACTTATCAGAGACAATAAGCCTAATAAGGGCATGCAATCATTTATCAAAGACAATAGGCCTAATAAGAGCAATCATTTATCAGAGACAATAGGCCTAATAAGAGCAATCATTTATTAGAGACAACAGTCCAAAATAATAAGAGCAATCAATTATCAGAAACAATAGGCCTGATCTAATCAAATCAGCTCATCAGAGTGTTATTGTTACAATTACAGAGTTCTTTTTACAACTAATTAAGGATGACAAAGGACACCCGGTAATTTACACCAATTTGACCTAATTGTGCTGATCAAAGCCACGCAGGGTCTGGTTCCTCCCGCCATTTGATATCTTCACGGCCCCCAAGATCGCAGATCTTAAAATTGTTTTGGCGATTGGTGCCTATAACCTTGACTCCCTGAAGTTCGAACTTCACGGATGGCCCCAACCCAACCATTAGCAGAATAGCTATGCAACTTTTCAAGGAAGTTTATACGTAGGCCTACGTATATATATAATTCGAATTAAACAAAACCTGTTGGACACCGATGAATTAGCCTACTTCTGTTTGTTTATTTGCTTCGGAACTGATGTAGCCTACATTTATGGCAGTGTATCAGTGTCATCCAGACGATGTTCATTTGAAGCGTGTATTAGCCTCATTTTGAAACATTAATTAACAGTGAAATAGTCAGTGACAGTTTCAAGGAAATGTGGGCCTAATCCCAAGTAAATAAAATAGGTTCCAACAAACTATGTAACATTAATTGAATTTGACACCTTATCTGCACAGTGTATGATCGACCCTTTATATTTAAAAATTAAAACACAGTACGCCAATTTACAGTTTTTGTTGATTTTAGTAGGAAAGAAACCAACACAGATTTGAATGTATATATATACATATATTTTTGTTAATAGTAATCCTGTAACCAAAGAGTTTCACGCTGAACGAAAATTTATCGACTGGTATGCATCGCGCAGCGCCCTCATCTTTTGGAAAGGGAGACAACTGTTTAATGCAGAAATACATTTAGTGTTAACTTCGTGATAGAATTGGATCTTGTTTTAGTGTTTATTGGAGATACTAACAAGTGTATAGTTTGGGCCTTTGACTTCAGTGAGTATACATTACAGTGAATAGCTGCAATAAGTTTCAACTTGACTTTAAATTGATGTGGTGTTTGAATTGTTTGTGTTTCTCGCACTTAGCATGACTTTGCTCGCCCGCCATCTTGATAAACAGAGAACAAGAAGTGGGGCAAAACAAACACGTCGATTTTACGAAATTCGCAGTAATTATTTACATATATGGTGGGACTGGTCCAAGGTATTTCTCTTCTATTATATTGCGTCATTAGTTCGATGTAGATGGTCAATAAAAAGGACATTTTAACTTTTTTGACATGATATTACGGTAGCAACTGCTTCGGTGATGGCAACAGAAGAATGTGGAGATTTTATGTGCCTCGTGGACTTTTGGTTTGTTCAGTATTATAAGACGGTAAGAGTACCATATCTGATTCTGTAAAGAAAACAACAACCCCGCAGTGTTAATTGGGGTTAATTGTTAGGGATCTATATTTGTTAAAGAATACACCACCCAATTGTCAGCCCTTGTTTTTGTCATGTGCCTAAATTTCCCGTTTCGAGAGTTCCCTTGACACTGACAGGCAATTTAATAATTCGTCAAGACATTTTGAAAGTGTTCTCTCCATCAAGTTCGCAGAAAATGTTACTTTTGATATTTGAAATGAAATCTTTTTCCTTTCTAGAAGTTATGTATATTGACATCAGTTACTTGTTGAAATTTTGCTGACAGGAGGTTTTGTTCAGTGTAGAATTAAGATCGAAATCGGACATTTTGATGATATTGGTAAAAGATTGATGAAAGCCATATTCGATAACAAAGTCGTACTCTTTTCGGGAAAAAGTCTTCTGAATTAATTTTGATTGTCTAAGTAATAAGCTTACACCTTGTAAATTTTATTTTATTTTACAATCATTCAGGAGTACTCTGAATAGACTGACCCCGTTGGGTTCCTGGGGGTGTCGCTTCAACACCAGAAAGAATAGGACCCCATTATCCTCATGCTTGATGTGAGAGCCGTCTAAAATGAGGACTTTTGCTTTCTCTTTCTTACTATCTATCCTGTGTTGTTCCTTTTGCTGATGTGCCTCTTGCACATTGCGCTATGGCTGAAATATTGCCCCCTGCAATGTAAAAATCCATTTCACTCACTCACTCTGAATAGACTGGCATGCAGTTAGCTCATTGACAATAGGGCTGAAAAGTCTCACAAATTCCGGGAACCCTGAGAGCCTGTTTACACGAGTTATTGCCCTGGAACGCCATCTTGTTGGCCGGGGTTGACTACTTTCACTGTCACAAACAAGTCGTTTCCCAGTGTTCCCAAATGTTAATAACAATTGCGCCGGAAAGACCAAAGCTTCAATAAAAATTACCGTGCAATAAATTTATTTCAAACCATTCTCCAACAACAAACACGAAAACACACCATTCAGAGATGGCCAACCACACAAAAACGCCCAGCCGATTGACTGTTGTCATGTTTAGGATCAAATATCGGCCCATATAATTTAAAAAAAAAACAATTAAACATTGTCTGGTATAAACAAACAGGCCCGAATCCAGACAGAGGCCTAAAGTGTCTGATTTTTGAAATATCAGAAATTTACAACAATTATTAACCGTGAAATAAACACGGATGATCTCGCATCACCACTGTAAGTTGAGCGGAGTTGTGTATTAAATATTTTTTTCTCAAACAACTTTTTTCCAACTTCTGATGACCGATGTCATTATAAATGTCGAAGGAAAATACCAAAGCTTTTGAAGCGCAAAATTGAAAGCGTATCGATGTTGGAGGTATGGTTTAAGACAAAGTGCCCGGAAAGTAAACTTTCTGACCCTGTAGTAAATTCTGTGTAATTTGTGTGTTTATTTCAGGAATAATATCGTGATATGGTTGAAAGGGTGATGAATTATGGTAAATACATGTCATTTGCTTACCTATCTTGCTGCATTTGATTTATGCAAAGTGAAAGTTAGCGTCATAGTGTTGAAAAAAGAAGTTACCAATTGTACAAGACAGCCAAAACACTCCACAGACAATTTGTATGCACAGAAACAGTTGTAGTAGATGACTGGTGATATGGCAGAAAGATTCCTGAATGTCACATCAAAATCCTGAATTACTGTGTCAGTTTAATTGAACTTTTGTTGTTTAACAGTCCGAAAGGAAACTTTTTGTTCATCATTACATACGGTATGATACCTGTTTGGCTTCCGGAAAGAATAGGGCCCCATAACACAATGCTAAGTTATTGTACAAATGTGGATCTTTTGTTTTCACATATTTTGATCTATTGTACCTTGTACCATCTCAGCTCAACATTACAAGACCTATTGCTGATTGAGGGCACTGAATGGTGCAGTGGTTAGCGCGTCGACCCAGTAATCTCCCAGCATTGGCACCTCTATTTCAGCGCGGAGAGACAGGAGCTCTGACACCTACATGATGTAGGTGACACCGTGGTGATGTTGCTGAAAGATTGCTGAAAACTACATAAAACTCAAATAACGAACTATTGCTGATTGTCCGTGTGGTTTTTTTTCAGTGCTAACTCACAGCAATGGGGCAAGTAAGATGAGGTCTCTCTAAGAGTTGGACTTCATTGATATTATAACCATTGTCCGCACCACAGATCTCATTGGACTAACTTGACAGAGACCATCATGGCAGCGAGAGGACAAAACCCCCATGGCCTCAAGCAGATTGAACTGGATCAGATCTGGGATGACCTCAAGTCTGGAATCAAAAATGTCTACCAAAGACAAAGCATGTCACGACACAGATACATGGAATTGTACACGTATCTTTTGTTCAGATTAGTTTCAGATTTGTCATCATCTTAATCATAAATATATCAGTTTCTTTTTTTGTGTGGCGACCAGTTCGGTCTAGAAACCAGTTCGGTCTAGAAACCAGTTCGGTCTAATCCAAATGTACACTTCCAATCGAACGTGATTTGAGGTGGTCGCTTTATTATGTTTGTTGCCTCACTGCATCAAATGCTGAATGAGCAAAATAAATTATTTATAATAATCAGTCATGGCAGAATGGAAATAAACCTGTTGTGTTCTCATTTTCTGAGTGGTGCATCTCCGATTTGACCATGAAATTAAATGTTCTGTTTGAAATTTCACGCTCTCACGTTCAGTTTCAAATGACATTTAATGTCATGGTTGAATCAAAGATATACTGCTCAGGGAAAACGAAAACATTGATTGGTTTTTCTCGTTAATGATCAAAAGTCTTGAGGAAATAACTACTTGGAAAGATTAGCATTTCAAGCTCAGGCTGACGTATTACTTATAATTGAGACATGGGTCTCTTCACTTCCTTCCTGAATGACCTTACTGATTTTTTGCTTTCACCTGTCTCTATAGATCTCTTTCATGAAGTATCTTTTCCCTCAGCGGGCACATTGTACATTGTGTGATGCTATTATAAAATATTGCCCTTGCATCATGAAACATCATCTCAACTCCATTTTTGACATCTTTTATTTGGTAGACTTCAACATATCATTCTGATTCAATATTTTTGCTGATATTCTGCAACTTAAAATTCCATCTGAAACTAAAATTTGAAATTTGCTTTTGCATCATGCATTCAAATTAAGCAATTAAAGAGTTCTAAGTGCATACAGTATCTTTATCATGTGCATATTGAACTAGATTAATTAGGTATATAGTATATATATTGCCTTGGTTTTTTTTGTCAAACTGATAAACAAATTTATGTAAGTTGAGTCATAACCTATGCTATGTCCTCACAGTGACACTGAACACACCTTCCCTGAATGTACAGCTGCTGACAAAAGGATGGGAAGTCACATAGACTGCACATTGTATTCTGATATCTTGCATGTTTGTGTTTTAATAATCATGCCCTCAGTCATTTGGGGCTTCCGGGGAGTGACATGGTGTCACTTAGTTAGAATAGGGACTCAGTAACCCAATGCTTGTCGTACAAGGCGACTAAAATGGGGATCTTTTGCTTTCACTTTCTTACTACTGATCCTGCGTTGTCCCTTTTCCTGATGTGCATCTTGCATATCACATTGCGCTATGGCTGAAATATTGCCCCCTGCAATGTAAAAATCCATTTCACTCACTCACTCAGTCATTTTCCCCTGTCCAGTAATCTGCCAGCCTTGGCAGTTGTGGTTCGAATCCCGTCCGCGCACCCCTCATTCAACCCAGAGAGACAGGAGCCTCCACACCGACGTGATGTTGGTGAGACCGTAGTGATGTGGCTGAAAGATTGCCGAAAACCAAGTATCCCCAAATCACTCACTCATTTCCTCCTTCAGCATGCATGCTTAAATTATGCATACCATAGATTAACGATAGAGCAGCAGTATGTTTAGTCCTGGATCTCATCTGCGAGTGAATGCACCTTCCCAACCTTTCACAATTGAATGAGTTTGTCTGAACATGTAGTTTCGCCTACTGGATGATATACTGTTTCTTTGTTCAAATTCAACTTATATTTGTCAGACAGCAGCTTGACAAATCATACTTGATATTATTTGGTAGTCTTCAAAAGCATCAAGGTTTTTGGTAACGCTTGAACAGAAATATTGTTGGTTTAATGTGTATGAATTTGCCTTAACTTCAAATAGACATGTATATAACTATTGTACAAGTGTCCACAGCCAAGGATCGGGTTCACAACCACCGGGTCGTGGGCCTGGAGGCCGAAAATTGAAACAGCCAACTAGTGGAGCACAGTTTGTTGGACATGAACTTTATAAGCGAATCAAGGAGTTCCTGAAAACATACTTGGTTAATTTATTGAAGGTATGTATGAAGTGGATGACAATGTTAATGATATATTTTGGTTAGTGGTAACTGGTTTAAATGGCTCTTGGGGTACCCAGGGTGGAATAGTATTTGGATAACCCCATGCCTGTTGTACAAACCAGCTAAAATGGTTTGGTCTTTTTATTTATCTTTCTATCAATCTCGGAGTGTGCTTCTTATATCATGTTGTGCTATGGTTGACATATATGACCCACGACAACATTAAATATTTCATGTATTTACATGGTTATAAATAATAACTTATTTAAATATCTTCATCAAAATAAGAAACTTGAGAACAATATTTGGCAAAACAAAAACAATGCTGTGGTCCTGGAAACACAAGACTCTTTAAAATTAGGTTCAGTGGTTCGGTCAAATGTTTTTAACAAATTTTGTTTTACATGAACTGCTATTCAAGTTACTGTTCTGAATGATTATATTAGGATTGGTATCATAATAATTGTGGGAGAGGGGGTCAGATAATCAGAACCACAACAAGGCATCATTTAGTTGATCATTTGTGAAGATAGTTTGTTAGTGTTCCAAAGATTTGTCAGTTTAGATGAATTGATATGAATGAAGATGTCAGTATTTCCATCATAGGTTCTTCTGACTTGTTCCAGAAAGAATAAGACCTCCATTACCTCATGCCAAAAAGCAAGACTTAAAGTTAAATGGAGATCCATAACTTTCATGGGGTTGCAGGGTAGTTCAGTTAGCTAAGCGTTTTGGCTTTCTGACCTAAGAGTTATGGGTTCAGTTAGTGCCATAGAGGACTCGGCAAGTTTCTCTGCAGTGGTCCTCATTTCTTCATACAGTGATCATATGGTGCGTCAGTACCTGCTGTAGCTCTCAGTTTTCACTCGCAGGTGATATGGACTTTCTTCCTGCACTCAACTGTTGAAAGTGGGCATATGGTTGAAAGATTGCTGGGTCTCACAATGAGTTAAACCAACCATCCATCACTTTCAAGTTTCATTTCTCTTTCTATGCATTATACTAGGAACTATCCTCATGTCCAGGGATGTAGATAATAGCCGGAAGCCAGTAAATTCACCTGCTGTTGAGCTGAAATTTCTGGCTGTTGAATCGGTAAACACCATACATTACACATTAAAATCCCAAGTTTCTTTCCCATTTGACTACCTGTCATCTAAAAAAGACTGGCTGTTCTCTGTTTTAACTACATCCCTGATGTCACTAACCTGTGGGGCGTCCTGGAAGGGATGTGATGTCACTAACAACAATGAAGCCACTTATGTTGCTCTAAACTCCAAACTACCAAGGGTCATTTTAAAAACACTCCACATATTTATACTGGTCATTTGAACAATGTACAATCAATAGCATTTCACAACTTCACTGCAAGTATACAACCAAAGTTACTTGTTAGGTGCAAGAAGGTTACCTTTCACTATTGCCATCCCTTTCCAACCAAGTACCCAATTGCAGCTGGGTGGACTGAGATAGTTTTCGAAAGTGACACCATCAACATTGCCAGTGTCACAGTGAGAGGCAGGGTGAACCCTTGATGGCCTGGGAGCTAATCATTCATCCGACTAGTCTGGAGGCCGTGTCGCTCAACCTCAAGCGCTTGATCTATGCATGAGACCAACTCACCTCACTTAAAATCAGAAGGATCTCAGTAATCCCACGCTTGTTGTGACTAAAAATAGGGATTTTTGCAGTTTTATTTGTCTCGCCATCATCAATCTCTTATGAACTGCCTTTTCCTTTGTTGTTATGGGGAGACATATTGTTTTTGCCGTTGGCATTGGCATCCAAGATTGGTTTCCGAAGCATAACTCTGTAACCGTGGGAAGCAATTTCATGAAAGTTGACCCAAGCATTGGGTGTACAGTGTTCATTTCAGACAATGGAATAATCGGGCCAAATGACCCCGCCTTTTACAAAAAGTGGGGACAATTGTTTTTAAATGGGGCACAGAAATATAAGGAAAAGGC
>JAUELE010231585.1:0-12034 GCA_031471655.1 Diodora aspera | reverse complement strand
GAAATAGAAAGCAAAAGATCACCATTTTAGTCGCCTTGTACGACAAGCATTGGGTTACTGAGGCCCTATTCTATCCAAGTGACACCGCATCACTCCCGGGAAGCCCCACGGAGTAGAGTTTCTACGAATTAAAACCAAATCTCCACGGAGAATGCCCCAAGCCCCCCTACAACAAATTCACCTTTAATATCAAATACTGCACACATCTATTAAATCTTGATGCAGATATCACCCAATACTTTATTATTTGGATCTATTTGATAATACTTACGACAGCACAGCGCGATATGACAATTCATCGCAAGGCCGCAAACGTGTTAGGTCAAGTGAACCAAGTACTGGGCTTTACAATAGAGTCTGTGACGTCGTATCGCGGAAGAGACTTAGGTGAAACCATTTGTCAATAAGGAAGCAATCGCAGCATGTTTTGATACTCAAAATTGCCATATCTTTCAAAAACCGAAAGCGGTAGTGTATTATAAACTACCTTGCTTTCAATGACATTTTGTTTATTTAAAAGCCCACGTCTGAAACTTGTATATTTTATTGTCTTGGGCAGTTAATGGCTGTCAGGCGCCCCCATGTTTTAATCAAACCATGATTTTTATTTATTGAGCGACACTAAGCAAACTACTGTAAGCCAGAACTCCGAAGCCAGGACGTCTCATCTACAGCCATCTGGCCAGACTTAAAGAGCCCCTGGGACTCCCCCCCCCCTTCCCATCGGGAAAAAATGTAGCTATTCGTCGGAGAACATATTTTGCGATTTGAACAATTGTGTATTTGGCTCAGTAGATAATCGTCGTTAGCGCCCCTCCCCTTTGTTGGGGGTCTCAGCCCTCATGGGGGAATAACTGGCCCCACCCCTGCGGATAAATATATTTTATAGTTTACGTTTCCCTTCCAACACTGCTGATGTTGGATACGGTCCGTATATTGCTAGAAGAAAATTGGACGTTGGACGAGTTGATGCGATGAAACCTGCTAGGGTTAGTACTAATGAAACAAGGGGGATGTCATGACCAGGCATCGTATGCCAGATTTTTGTTTGTTACAAAACTTACCCACATGCTGATCCCCTTTCTGCGGGATTCGAACCCCGGACCCTAGAGTTTGCGAATAGATGATCTACCCACTGAGCTATCCCACTATATCCACCAGAGGGCGCTTGTTGCTTTTAGCTAACAGAGGACGTGATTTCATTGACTAATCAACAATAACCCAGGAAGTGACCGCCAAAAAGACTTCAATACTATAGGATTTATGTTATAACATAAAGCGGGATTATACTCCTCAAAGCTAGAATTCAGGTACACTGGGACAATTTCCGTAAGAAACTGGCGTGGGAGTCGCACGACAGGACGTTGGACTCCATAGGCGAAGTTTAAACGGGGTGGGGGGAGGTTTTCAAGTCCACCTACATGTATATGACATTCCAAAAAAGGGCGAGACTGGAAAACTACTCGGAAGTAAGTAAGGGTATATCGAACTGGTTGCCACAAGTGCTATTATATTCATAGTTATTATTTATTTTCGTTTTTGAAATAGATTCATATGTTTTCACCTACATTAGTATCAGTTATTATTAATCGTCTCTGTGTGTTGGTTTAAGTTATGGTGCTTCGCCAGGAACACCAGTTCTAATCGTTACATTTCCCTGGAAGTAGTTACGATGGCTCAATAATGCATTGCAGCCAGCTTTCCTGTCAACTTCGGATCTTTCGGTGACGAGGACTTTCATATATCTGGTGCTCCATCGTGAGAGAAAATCCCAAGGGTCCTACGGAGGCTCTTATAACATTTGAAGCAGACAGGCAGATGTATTTCAGAACATATTACATGTCAATACAAACAAATTCATGTACGCTGTCAAAAGTGTGTGTGTGAGAGGGGGCGGCGTTCAGGGCCCACCTTGAAACAAGTTTCCGTCGCCCATCCCCGCTCCTATTTATCTCAGGCGATCCATATTACAATGGGTATTGACTTTGCAGTGTGAGAACAAATTTCCTTTGTAATATTGCATAATACAGAGCCAATTTTTATCCTCTAATGTCCGAAATCTATTTTTGTTTCAGAAATCGTTGATAAATCCACATTGGAAATCTGAAAACATCAACATAAGAACAACAATGCCAGATATAGGCGAATGTTTAGCCCTCGAAGCTCACAACCATCCTCCTGGGTTCCTTATGCTGGGTTCAGAAATGTTTCATCTAAACACTGGTAAATGGGTTTTATCAAAGTCTGCATCATGGTCGAAGACGTCGTTCCACCTTCCTCAAGATGACGTCTTTAAAGGGAGACAACTCTCATTTCTCAACGATTTACCTTCAGCGGAGCAATGGGACACATGCTGTGACTCAAGATCGTAACCGACATTAAAACTTTAATTTTTACAACTTGTTGGCTCCAAACCTGATCTTGTGTTACTGATAATTATCAGATTGATAATCATGATGTGGTAATTTGACCATGCTATTTTATGGCGTAGTATTTATGTGTAATCTGTGACATTTTGTAATGTTTGTGCAGTTATCCTTTTAAAATGATATTTATGTTGGAGACTTAAAGATATACATATTCACATTGAACTTTTTCTTGACATAAATATACACGTAAACATTCAAACGTAGATGCACAATTCTATATTAAAAGGATGAAAGTTGACGTTTATCGCCTTCTACGTGTTCTTGTTCTTCTTCTTCCTCTTCTTCTTTTTCGCGTTCTTGTTGTTCCTGTTCTTCTTGTACTTCATCTGTTTTTCCTGTACTTGTTCTTCTTCATCTGTTTCTTCTTGTTCTTCTTATTGTCATTGTCTTTGCCAGTGTGGCTAATCTCTGTCCGAATATTCATTGCACGAGGAACATGTCATCGGTTGGGTGATTTGATGCGATGAGAGAGAGAGAGATAGAGAGAGTTGGATTTTTACATTGCAGGGGGCAATATTTCAGCCATAGCGCAATGTGATGTGCAAGCGATACCTCAGGAAAAGGGACAACACAGGATCGATAATAAGACAAGAAAAAGCAAAAGATTCCCATTTTAGTCGCCTTGTACGACAAGCATTGGTTTACTGAGGCCCTATTCTATCTAAGTGACACCGCATCACTCCCCGGAAGCCACACGGGATATTTGATGCGATGAAACGTGCAATTCACGTGTGGCACTGACGCCTTATGGTATTGTAAAGGCATGAGCGTGTGCCTTAAATTATCCTTGTGCCCATTGACTTCTGGGTAAGGCCACGTCTTGTTTTCGTGCAGACAGGACAAAAACACGATGTTTTGTCTTCTCCACCAAAACCTATTTTAGATAGATAATCATCGTTTTCTGCTCTTAAATGAATATGATCAAAGATGCAAGTACGCCAATCTATGTTCAGAGCCTGTCTCTCTATTCATCTTGTGATATAATACCGTGCAGTATTTTTTCCCGTAATTGAGGCGATAAAGAAAAAGGATTTTCGGTCGTCGTCTAATGCTAAAAATAGATTGCGCATTGCATTTTGAGAAGGTAAGCAAATATAGAATTGGCTAAAACGGTGACGAGCGAGTGGATGAAACGGTGACCATTAGAAGAAACGGGGATAGATATTTGGTCGAAACGGTGACACCTTTTGAACACCACGGTGACAACAAACGATATATATATCCATCGATCATTACACTGAATTGTCCGCAGATTTCCGTCAAGTTTGACGTGACACCGTTGTGGCTTGTCACCGTTTTAGCTATAGCCCATAAAACGATGACGTCACCAAAATGGGGAAAATTTAGAACTCGAGTTTGAGTAAGTAAACTTCTCGGTAAATAAAGTATAGTTAACCGTCCATTATTTTCATTAGGATTTCGCCGTTATTTAAATGATATATCGTTGTTGTATTCAGATCGATTTGAACGTTTTGTTCAGTATTGGAGATACAACTTTCGGATCATGTCCCTTTAAGTAAGATATGGCATGAACTATTACTGACCCAAACAGTTTTGATTTCACT
Organism: Diodora aspera; assembly: GCA_031471655.1. Taxonomy (NCBI): domain Eukaryota; kingdom Metazoa; phylum Mollusca; class Gastropoda; order Lepetellida; family Fissurellidae; genus Diodora; species Diodora aspera. The sequence goes on along the minus strand of JAUELE010231585.1, from coordinate 8,040 downwards.
TATAAATAACTGGTCCCTTTGTCTCAGTGAAAATTCATTACAGGCAGGGTGGGATGCTTGATCAGAATATGGTACCCCCAATAGAAAACAATCCCTGATCAGATGGGAATTTGTCAGCGATGACACCTGGTTATACTGAAAGTCGGATATCTACCTACGATCTGAACAACAGACTTGGATGAAATCACCACCTTCAAGAGGATCTTAATAAGGATCACTGATTAGTGTTACAGACGGGACATCTCCAAACTTTACAGGCAGGACATTTTTTTACTGTCCAATCGCTTTAGAGTCAAAGAATGACATTAACATACTAGCGCAAAATAGGAGAGGGGGCGCCCTTACTGCCCTCAAAAGTTCATATACACTCTTCAAAAGAAGTAGGGGATATTGGAATTTCAAGGCAAATAACAAAATAAAGATTTGTTTTTGATTCAATCACCGACTGCAATGAAAATAACATTAATTGCTCCACAACAGAGCACCAAAACACAGCAAATGCAAGGCTCTACAATGCTAGCAAATCACTCTTTTGGCGACAATTTTTTGCAAAACGGTTGTCACATGGCGAGTTATAAATGTTCAGAGAAATACCCATATAGATCTGAAATAGTTTGAACTTCGTTATCTAGTCCGAGTCAAATTTCGTTACAACAGTACCCGACCGCGATGTATTCACAAAGCGGCTGTGTTTTTAACTGTCAACTATTATGGGATACGATTATCTTATATGGAGTGTATACTATCAACTTTAACCTGACCTCTGACGTCTACGTGATTTCATTGGCCACAGTTCTAACTCGCACTACCTTTGCACGTGACAGGCGTGAGCGCGAATGAAAACGTTTTGCCAGAAACTATAATCCATACACGAAAATAGGAATCTTGTATCATTTTGAAATTGTCATTATCGTTAATGATTTTATATCGGCGGTCACTTTCAATATACCGGTACACGTTTTGTCAGTGACAAAGTTCTACCAACAATGCATGATTGATGTGACACACACGTACTAAATAGACCAGTACAGCAAGTCAGCTCCCGACAGTAAACATGGCAAGGAACATAACAAAGCCAATCTCATCGTATTTTGCATAAGGAGCAAGTGTCCAAATAAGGGCAAAGAAAATATGTTAAAAATATCAACGGGAATTTCGTTTATCATGGCTTGGGGATTTTAACTGATTGCATGAGATATGACAAAGAATCGAGTACGATGTTTTGTGAACAGTGTTGGAAAGCTGGGTCAAGTATTGCAGGTAAAACGGATCGAACAAATTCAGGTGTGAGTGTCAAGAGAAAATCTGATTCAGTTTTAATTTCAGATCTACAGTTGCTCGATAGACGTGAAGTGGGACAAAAACCTTCAGGTCGACAATCCATGAGCATTGTGTCTGTCCAAGAAGTTGAACTTCATTAGTGACAAGAACAAATGAATAAATTTGTACTGTAATACTAGAGAGTACTGTTATGGAGGGGGGGGGGGGAGAAAGAGGAAGGAGGAGTCCAGTTTGCAAAAAAGTCCGAAATCAACCCAAAATCTAAAAACAGAACAAACTATGGCGCGAGAACAAATTAATTGATTTAATTTTCTATCCCACAACAAAGATAAGGGTTGGTTATTGAAAGAAATCTGTTAACAGCTAGAGCTTGTTTGGTTTTTATTTGAGGTTTTGTCTAAGAATACATAATGTCTTCTATAAATACATCGATGTTCAGTACAGCGGTTTGACTTGTTCAGTTTCTTTCTCAGTAGTTAACCATTGCATATTTGTTGGATAAGCTAACCGGTCTTTCGTTATCTTTCCACCCCTGACAGAAATCTTTCTTGTCTGTTAACGTTTTGTCCAATAATGCCTGGTAATGTCCGAGCCGTTTCGACGCAATTAAAAATGTCACACAATTCATATTCTGCGGTAATGTCAAGTAGGCGCCACCTGAACCTGTCAATCACATCACTAATCACATTAACACTTTCACCACTTAGCTTATCTTCTGTTGTCTACATTATTAACAAATTAGCCTTTGAGATACAGTAAAACCTTGTTAACTCGAAGCGCTGGGGACCAGCAAATAATTTCGAATTGCTAAGAGTAGTGTATATATTTCACTTAAAAATGACAGAGTGAAAGCATTGCGGTGCTTGGTATTTGTATCACAGGGTTTACACATTCATAGCAAATTTAGATTTTACCCCCTTTTCGACTTCCGTAATAACTGCCAATTTTGTCTCACTAGACTTTTCTGTTAACTTACGTTTTTTACATGGTTCATTAGGAACTGATCTAAGTATCCCACCGTTTGTAACAGTCCTTCCTTAGATTGATCAGTATCCATAATGACCAACTGACTGACAAAATCTTCGGGTATTGCAGTTTAAATAGAGAAAATAAAGGAAACCATTTCGTTTTTAAATCAGCCATGTTTTTGATTCTACCGACCTGAGCCGCGTGTTTCCATTGTGAACTCCGATTAGTGTTACCAATCACGGACGTGTTTATTGTTAATTATCGGTCGGCGAGATGACATATGAGTATTGTTTCGAGATTTCCAGATTTTAACTGATTAAAACAACTTGGGACCGAGTTTTCATTTAGTGCTAAGCAATATTTCGAATTAGGTAAATGCGAGTTATGCCGAGTGATTTAATGATCAATAAAGAAGGATTCGGCCAGGAGCCGACTGCTATTTTGAGTTAGGCGATATTTCGTGCTAAGCGATTTCGAATTAACGAGGTTTTACTGTATATCAAAATAATCAATTCAGGATTAGTGCTAGTTGTTGTTTCACTGAAGACCAACCCAGGCTAATTTAGTGTGCATGTTGTTTTAGTGATACCAGGACTTGTGTGTTGATGGACAAGATGTTCGATCCAAATTACAGTTGTAAATTAGATGTTTAAGTCGTAGGTCCAGAATATAAAGAGTCTGATTTAGAATGTGGTTGGGGTTACAGATAATGATAATTTATGAAGGAATTCTAGGGACCAGAGAAATTTTGAGTGAAATCCAGATTAGAGACAAACAAAAACTATTTCCCTATCCAACAACTCCAAGCATGCTTATGCTTATCAGTTGTTCTTTGTTACTTGAAGAGCTCGTTATCAGTTGTTTTTTGTTACTTGAAGAGCTCGTTATCAGTTGTTTTTTGTTACTTGAAGAGCTTGTTATCAGTTGTTTTTTGTTACTTGAAATTCAAAGCTTAAAGGAACCGCATACAGTTTTAGTGAAAAAAAGTGAGGGAGTGATTTACATGGTTTTCGGCAATCTTTCAGCCACATCACTACGGACCGACAAATATCTCGTCGGTGTCAGGGCTCCGGTCTCTCCGGGCTGAAAGAGATGTGCCCGGACAGGACTCGAACCACAACGACTAAGGCTGGCTGATTGCTGGGTCAATATGCTAACAACTGCACCATTCCGCGCCCCAGTGAGCAAAATGGTGTACAAGTGAAACCAAAACAAAGCCTACAATATTTGCGTTAGTGAAGCAAAGCAATGCACATTAACTACGACAGATCAGAAGAAGTGTTACAGAAGGACACTATCTCACCTACTGATAGACAATCAGACAGACAGACAGAGTGACATCTGTGTACCTGGAGAGTGGGCAGATCGCTCAGATGAACTACTTGGGTTAGCAGAGATGGCAAGGATTGCATTGTATGAGCTTAAAATATTGTTATTTTCTGCCGTGGCCTCACTTTGACGATCAGAAAGTTCTGTGAACAGTGGATATTGCAACATCACGAGCATAAAGTACTTTGAGATAAAAACATATTTGTGCATACAAGATACAATGGTCAATATTTAATGAAAGGCAGTTAAAAGTAAGACCAAGCTAAACATGCATCTACACACCCAAATACCGGTAGGTGAAAATTCTACTGCATAACAGCTATTACTCTTGAGATCCCCACAGGAGTATTAAGTGAAAAATGCACAAGGATATTAATTAAGGATATTAATTTATACCACACAATACATGAAATATCAGAACATATTTGCCATTATCAAACTTAATTTTTTGAAAGAAACAGAATATTCAAATGGCAATATACCTGTATATAATAAATGTCTTGTTTCTAAATATGAAGTTGAAATGTTGGTTTTATGTGTAGTAATGGTAGTGATGAATTTATTTTGTCAAGTGGACAAAATTAGGACAAAACAAGAATCCATTGTCGTCAGTATCCCCCCCATGCATACATTTTTCTTCTCTTTTTTTTTTACATTTTAGAGTCACCATAAGATAAAGGGATTTTATGTCGAAAATTCATTTTATTTTTATTTCTAGCAGTACTTTAGTAAACTATTTTGCCTGTACATAAAAATCTGTAGGCCTCCTGAAATGTGTTGTTTGACCTGAGTCCTTTACAAGTGCTGTAACTCTAAATGACCCATCAATATGTCTACTTTCATATTCAGTCAACATTGCTATGGTGAGAGTATGTATCTTACATAAATGTTGTTTGTTATAGCATCAATACCTTTTGAGAGAGCTGTCATCATTGCACTGCATACGCAATAAGTCAATAAAGGCAATCAAGGGCTATAACTCTGGTAATAATTCACCCAAGGCGCTAATTTACGAACTCAATCAACATCAACATAGTGACATGTGTGTGACAAATTTCATTGATTTAGCTACAATAATTTCCGAGAAAAGATGTCTAGAGTACTGTGACGGACATGTGACGGAATGACGGACGGACGGAAGGACGAACTCGATTCCAGTATCCCCCGCTATCACTTCGTGGCGGGAGATAATAAATCATTATCGACATTGAGGTCACAACAACAGAGAGCAACACACTGCCACATTGTGCAGTAAAACAAGCTACCGTGCCACATTATGAGAGGAACCCTCTCGTGAGGTTCGAACTTAGGGCAGGTACGTCGAGAGATATTCTTGTTCAATGGTAGCTACTCGTCTCTTTCCGTGGCCGAGGACTCGTATGCCTCTCGAGACCCCGTAACGGAGACATATACGCATGGCGGAGGATTGTCAATCGGAATGGGTGGTGTATTAATATAGGCCTTTACGCCGACTCTTACCAAGCGAATTCGTGGCGCACTTTCAGAGGTAATGCGACCAAATAGTTCCACTGAAAGTTTCTTTTATTAATTTGTTTGGATGGTGATCTATAACACAAATGTGCTTATCTGTTAAGTCTGAAATTGTAGGATTTTTTAGTACAAAATTCATCTAATAACATCACTTTCCCTGAATATTATCAAGAGAAGGCGCAAAGCGACAATAATTCAGAGTTATCTTTCCCTACAGTCGTTTTCAAACCAGTTTTCTTGTACTCGCTTTGCTCTGGGCTCGTATGCATGAGCTAGTAGTAACGAACGTTGAGAGTAAGCGGGCATGCTTTCCGTAGAGCTCGACCATAAATTACTTCGGACGTTGCCACTTACTACCGCGCTACGGGCTTACTACCAGCTCATGCATACGGGCCGTGGACTGGGTGGGTCTTATCAAAAATGGCGTCGAGAGGCTATAGTCCTCTGCCCGGTCACGGAAAGAGACGAGTAGTTACGACTGATTCTTGTTGTCTCTGTCCCGCACTGCACGAGACAAACCGGAAACCGGAAGCAAACCACAATGTTGCAAACAAAATACCGCGATGAGTAACCATCCACACTCAAAAACATCCGGACTGTTGTCTCCTCCGTGAACAATACCCAACAAGACATGTGCTATATTTATCTCAAGTACAGTTGTACGTGACGGTAGCACTGACTGTATTATTACTGCAAATGATATCATTACGCTGGTCTTCGTGGTTATAGGCCTACTGTCCATCATATATGAATTGTACTGCTAATGTGTCGTGTGTATATGATGCAGTAGCATATTATACAATATATTAGTAAAATTATGCAGTAATAATATTTATGGACATCACGTGAAGTTGAATACGTGGTCAAACTAAGTGTGTTCTTTTAATAAAAATAACCTTTAGAACGATAAATGTACGTACAATGATGTACATACCATGAATAATACAGAAAAGATAAAGCATGTTTGTCGGTTTTAAAGCCTCTTGAATATTTTATTTCCTTTTAAGACCCCTGGGCGACACACCAAATAAAAAAAGCATTCCGAACTTTCCGAAAAAAATTATGAACATTTTTGTAAACCTTCGGAAATAATTCACGTACAATAAATGCATTCGGCTCATATTCGGAAAGCGACGAATCATTCTTCGGTAAACCCAAAGAGAAAGGTTCGGAATGAGGCTTCTTATTTGAAAATAGAAAATAAAGCATTTGCCGAGACAAATGGAATACAGAGTTTTTTTAATTAGGCATACACTTTTACAAGGTATGATTTACAGTTGATGTTGTAGAGATCACACAGACAGCATCAGACCTATTTCGCGTTCGGGAGCACGTATCCAACTTTAAATTGTGCAAATTTTCAGAAAATTAAATCCGGAGCAATGTACATCCCCCAAACATCTTCATGTTGACAAGCCAAGCTGCCTGTAAGGCGCTACAGAAAGCTGACAACCCATCACCGTCACTTTCCGACCCGGTAACCGATATCTACCGGATGGACTGCCTCGGTGAGAGTGAATGAAACCATTGATATTGTCAATGTCTCAGCGTAAGGTAGTTTGAAACTTTAACGCCCGCGAGCTTTACAACACAATGCGTTTCAGGAAACCAGCTCACGTCACAAATTAGACATGTTACATGTTTCGGGACATAAATAACCGTATATTAAAAGTAATATAACAGTAAAAGATATACTGCAACTATACTGCCGGGCAAAAGAAACGATAATTATCAAGATGTTGAGAGATTACTGAATAAATTCACAATTGCGTTGGATTTGCAAGAGATGTTATGTACATAGGGAGGCGCGGTAGTCGTGAGCCACATGTGTCGGACTTGTGATCCGACGATGGTTAGGTCGCGGGTTCGATCCTAGCTAGAGGCGCTCCGTGTTGTGCCCTTGGACAAGGTGCTTAACTCCACTTGTCTCAGTCGGCCAAGCTGAAAATGGGTATTGGCGCTGCACTGTGGCGACAACCACCCGTAAGGGTGGAAAAAGAATTTCCTGTATTACATGGATAATAAAGTGTTATTATTATTATTATTATTATTAAAACTATAGCATAATAGTAAGAGTGATTTTGGATTTTACGTAGTTTTCGGCAATCTTTCTGGCACATCACCACGGTCTCATGTCAGTGTCGGGGCTCCTGTCTCTCAAGGCTGAAAGAGGGGTGCCCGGACGGGACTCAAACCACAGCGCCATCCCGCGCCCTGGATAGCATAACAGACATACGTACCGGGTCACAAAACTTAGAAACGACCAATTTCACGTTGCAAATCTCTGAATTTTTTTTCAAGAGTAATGTCGAATTGTTGACAGTACTGACAGGATATGTCAAGCAAGCAAAACTCACACGAGCAAATCAGTGCCGACGATTTTCTTATCAAATTGTACGAAAAAATCTTACCAGTGCTGTCTGTCCGTCAGACAAATCAAACGATGGTTTCAGTGGACCCACAAAGCAAGCTGGAACAACGTTCTTGTACAGGAAGTCAAGAAATCCCATAATTCCACCATTTCCACCTGTCAATGTAGAGAAAGGTTTGTTTAATCTTCAAACATGTTTAGCCCAACTCACACAGCATGAAGGCCTCTGATGATTTGTTGTTGCAAGGGCAAACTTTCAGACATAAGACAGCAGACAGCAAAGGGGCAAGAGAGAACACTGACAGCTCAAAAGTTTGTTGAATTTATAGTGGGTCTCAGCATTCCTTCAGCTTTATGCTCACTTTCGCCAGTTGAATGAGAGCGACCTTGGATTTTACGTGGTTTTTGGCAATCTTTCAGCCACATCACCACGATGTCACGTCAGTGTGAGACTCCAATCTCAGGGTTGAAAGAGGCACCCGGGCCGGGTTTCGCTAGTTGGGTGCAGGAGTTGAGTTAAAATGCTGTTCAACGTTGCAAGGGCAAAATTTCTGCCATAACGCAACATGATGTGCAAGATGCACATCGAGCGAAAAGAC
>JAUELE010231574.1:0-12034 GCA_031471655.1 Diodora aspera | reverse complement strand
AGTCGCCTTATACGACAAGCATTGGGTTACTGAGGCCCTATTCTATCTAAGTGACACCACGCCACTCCCCGGAAGCCTCACGGGGCGAAAGTTTATTGAGTTAGGTATATTATTCAGAGCTGCTACATATCCATGACAGGAAGCCTTATCAACCCATCTGTTGTCACATTGTGATCATTGCAGTTACCCCACCTGACATACGTGAGTATTTCAAGGCTATATCCTGGTTGACAGCGGAGAGAAAAAGAGGTAAAACCGGCGGCGGTGATCAACAGGCGTCGGACTCGTGATCCGGCGATGTATAGGTCGCGGGTTCGATCCCAGCTGGCGGCACATTGCGCGATGTACCTTGGACAAGGTACTTAACTCCGCTTGTCCCAGTCGGCCCAGTAAGTGTGGAAAATCAAATTCCTGTACTTTCATGGACAATAATTATTATTTTACCGGAATCATCCGAAGTGCGAAAGTCTTCACAAATTACATGTGAACTATTAATATATATATAGTTTATTTATATAGCGCATATATCCATGCACAGTACATGCTCATAGCGCTGGATTTCCTGGCGTAACCCAAGTAGGCCAATAGGCGCTAGAAGGTCAACAACACTCCTGATGGAGGACCAGTACCTGATGGAGGACTGAGGCGATTTACGAGTAAAGTCATTTGCCCAAGGTGACACCACTGACATTGGCAGCGTCTCACAGGTGAGGTGGTGAGGTGACATTTCACCCGCCAATTATTAGTGCAGGCGGAAAGCCCGCATCACCAGTGGGTAACTGGATGCAATGATGCGGTGAAACCTGCGAGCTACGGCTGGCGCTGGCGAACCAATGGTGATTTCACAATGTGATAGTGCACCACATTATCACTGCGTGTAGAAATACTGACTACTGCAGAGAAATGTGCCGAGCCCCCTACGATGGGAATCGAACCCACGACCTTTCGATCGGAAGGCCAACGCTCTAGCGATTGAGCTACCCCGCCGTCATTAGGTTTATGTGATTGTGAATTCAGCATTACAGAATCATCCTGGGATTATACCATGAAAGCAATCACTTAAGTCTTGACTTGAGAGAAGTTGAGAGATTCACGTACTGGTGGCTCGACATAAGGGACGGCACACGGTCTCTTTATTATATCGCGAGTCAAACATCGTTCACAGACTATGTCAAAATGACATTGAAAACAGAATGTCACAGCAATAAATTCCAATGAGTGTCATCGTGGTGAATGCAATTTACACATGGTGCAATTAATGTCATTTCGGGCATTGAACAGCTTACCTAATTCGATAAGATTATATTATTGTGAAGTTCACAATGTTAAATGTCTATAATTGACGTATATGAAATTGAAATGTGACAACTACAGTGTACATGTGGTAAGATTTTAGATTGTTTTTCAATATTCAGTTTTGTGAATATAGCACTGTTTTTAGATTTTTTAAACTGCCAAACTGTAAATATTCATGTAACTGAAGGAATAAAACTAAAATACGGAAGACATATACCAGATAGTGATATATCAATGTATGATGTGCCTGGTTTATAAGCATGTCTACAAAATTTCACGTAGTTAGCCTATCTAAACATTAGCATTTATCCAAGTAAACATAGATCTTCAGTGAAGAACACGTACACACATAGGTTATAATATTTTAAGCATTCGGGAGGACATATACAATAGCCAACAGTCTATGTAACACGCACTAGCTACACGCCCATTTTCCACCGCTAACTATCTCTGATTAGAAATAAAAACAACACAACTTAAAGAAGACAAACACAACAATCCCGCAGAGGAAACTATTAGACGTGTATCAGAAACTCCTATTCCCGGTTTCTGTGCAACGGAATTAAGAATTCTGAGAATGAAAGTAAAATCTATACTTTGAAAGATCAGGAGCTGTTGATTCGTCAAGTATGTCGAGAGGTAAACATCAATACAAATATGCTTCCTGAGTTTTTATGATGTTTTGTGAAACATGCATGCTGTGTTTCATCCACCCACATTATGATATCTTGTATTTTTTCTTTTAAACACTAGCTAGAGTTTGTAGGCAATTTAGAACCACGGTTCCTTAAGACAAGATTAACGAGGTAGCAGGTGGTGCACAAATGTTGTTTCCTTCAAATATCTCCCCTGTTGCACTTCAAACTGCAACTATCTAGTGTTAAAATAATGTCATTGCCCAACATATGCAGAGCCGAGTTAGTTCCAGCAATCGCTGATTGCCAAGTCTGACAGACTTGAATAATTGGTTTCGTGAATGTAGGAAGTCGTTTTGAATAATTAGAAGTAATTAAATCAAAGTTGTAGAATCGACCTGGTGCATGCATTATAAAATACTATGTGTGCATCAGCAAGTGCTTTATTGAATACGTTTGTATGTTTATTTGATATACCTTTATATGTACTATACCACGAATAACGCAATATTTATGATCACCAACATTTCCTACATTTGTGGTGTATGCATTTTATAGACACATACATGTATAGCTGTTCAAGAATGATGGAACGTCAAATATTTCAAAGAGTAACACGTTTTGGTAAGCTGCCCCCCCCCCCCACTGTATGGATTCTCTTTACCCAATGCATTAAGCTTAGTCCTTTTCAAATTTCACAAACAGTATATTTAGTAAAAGATACGGATCTTAACCTTGCGGGGAACATCGTGATTGGCTAAGACGAAGAGGTTTTACCATGTTGTTCTTTTATTAACTGCACTTTACAGCAATAACTTGAGTTTAGTCATTTTAGAATTAAAATCTCACTTTTCAATTTATAAAAAATGTATTTGCAGAATCCTACTGTCATGGATGCAAATGCCAACACTCCAAGACGAAATGAGTGTTCCTGTTCTACTCACCAACCTGATTCCCAACACGTCTCTTGTTGCCAAGGAATAATAAATAACCCTATAAAAATTACCTCCACCACTTAAGCAGGTCAAAAAACTATGTTCCTGCACGGACTTGATATAGTCAGTGACAGTCTGATGGAGGACACTAGAGCCATATTGTCGGTACGCGCTCTGTAAATGACTTGCCAGAATTTACAAGAGTTGATTTGCATTGCATCTGATGCATGGCGGCTGACATATCAAACCCCTGTTAACTCTTGTGCACTTAGTTTTAGAATCGATATTACAGTTTCAATAATTTGCAAATGCCTCAAAAACAATTATGTGAAATATAACAAAGCGTAAATAGTGACAGAATCAGGCAATGGATGTTATGCAATTATCAAAGTCATGTCGCCTTTCTTTCGCACACAATGACTTTGAAGAAGACACTGTAAAGTGGTGAAGCCATAACAACTGTCTCCCACTTGCGTTCATCACTTGGAATATCAGATTACAGGTCACAGACATTGAATAGAGCGTTTTTAGCCACAACAAACAAACATCACTGTTTAATATACATACAAATGAACACTACATGAAATCATTGCGTGTTGTTTTACTCAACAAATGGAAATTATCAATCAACAATTACGTGTTTGTGTTAGCACATTAATGCAACTTTCACACATTGGAACCAAAATCAATATAACTTGTAATGTTTGCACATGAGTCAGCTGGAGGTAGAAACATAAACGTTTGTTTGAGAATGGAATATAATTCAAAGTCTTATTCAATTTGCAGCGGTTCCTTTAACGCCCCTTTGTCATCACACAAGTTCTGTAAGATTCTTTTCTTTAACTTCATCAAAATACATGTAGCGTGTGAGATGCTCTTTGAGTTTAGTCTCTGATTTATATGCAGATCAATAATGGTTAAATGAAGAAGATTGGTTCACTTGGTGCATCAAAACAATGTGTGTTTCCCATTTTGACCAAATGTACTCATAACTGAATGTACATTACTGGAGTATATTGTCGCACACTGTATGCACGGATTTATGGTAGTACTTAAGTATTAGGTATACAAACTTGAACATAATCAAACAAACGTAAGTTTGCCGGATATGTAAAGGAGATACATTATCGTTTGTCATCGAACGTGTTTACTTTTCGACAGTCACTCTTTTGTCTAGAAACCATTATTGGGACATGTAACAATATGTTTCAGCATATAAAACAAGACTGAATCCTTCGTTCATTTTTGTGAGTGAAATGAAATGATATGAATTCAGAGGCGGGACAATAGAGTGAGATCAATATAATAGTCCTACTCATGACATTACAGTCATTTTTGAGATAACTCAAATCTTATTTCCGAACCTGGAAACATATTTTTGAAGTAAGACCGTGAGATTTTACAATCTGTTTCGCAGGCTACGTGTGTCGCGTCTTTCTGTACTTTATAAGATTTTATGGCAAGGGATTTGTGTTCAAGAAGTGCATAAATCGCTGGGACAATATACAAGCAATTTCCTTAAAGATAATAATAATACTAAAAATAGTAATAGTGCTCTTGTTTCTCGAATAAACCATGCTCAAATTATGTTCAAAGCGCACATTTCTTAAAATAAAGAAGAAGGGAGTCATAGAAGGCATGTAGCAACAAGTGAGTTTTGAGTTTAGATTTAAAGGCGTTGCAGAGTCTTAGGTTGAGTGGAAGTTCTGTCCATAAGGAAGGAGCAGCAAAGTTGAAATATCTCTTTCCATAGCGTTCTAGTTTTCAAATCAATCTGAATGCTTCCAGGAATGATAACATGCATTGCTCATTGGGATTGAATAAATTCATATTCAATGATGTGCTTCTTTAAGACTATGTGTATTTGTCTTGTGGACGAAATTGAATAATCAAATAGGTTAACGTCCCTTTGAACAGAGGTTAACACTTTACAGTAACGCGACTTAGCGTTATTCAGAGAAGACAAGTGAAATATTTCCATAAGCCAAGACAATATGACACTGATTTCATTGGGGATTCACGGCAGGCGAGAGGCGTTATTTCTTTGCACTTTAAAAACAGCCGACTAGTGAATGACATCGGATATTGAATGTTTACTGTTCTTGACATTTTGGTCAAATTACGTTTATTTTCTGTTAAATATTGATTAAATGCAGATAATATAAAAAAAACAATGAGAAAGAGAGAAGTTTAAGATGTTTAATAGATAAAAATTTAAGTGAAAAGAGCGGAAAGTAGTTTTTAATGTCGTGTCAACATATTTAGATTAAAAGTTTTATAACTACTGTTTGTCTTTCATAACTTTTCATTAGATTTTGATGAAAACTGAATGATAACATCTGAAGACAACCAGTGCTGTCGAGGCGACGACGGTGGGTAATACATTTGGTATGTTGGCCTCTGACAACTATATTTCGTTAACAGTCTCCTCATTTGCTAGTCTATATTTAAACAGGCAGACAGATCAGTAGATGCGGATTGTTATAAATGTGCACAAAGGTTATCATGTATGTAAATCCGGCCCCTTGTAGTGGTTAATGTTTCATCGATCTTTAATTTCTTATATTACGAATTGATATTGAGTGCCTCTCACCAAGAAACCAAAAGCGGTCTGCACGACACAGATAAACAAGGAAGCTTGAAGCATCTAATTATAGTCGGAGTGAGAATAAAAAAATGAAAAACGTTCGTCTTCCGTTTTTTAAAGGATGGCAACCAGGGATACTGCATCTTTGTAACGAGGGTATTGAAAACAGCTCTTTCATTTCATTGGCACTTTTCGTTAGTATTATGTCACAGTTGCATCTATATGTATACTGACATCCAAGAGAAAATATACCAAATGATTTCAATTATTTTCCCTTACGTCTTTATGCCAAAGTTGACCAAAAGGATGCCTAGATTTCGGTGAGTGTAATTTGATTGACATCATCTCATTGATAAACCTTCCAAGCTTAAATCTTGAAGGGATATCTCTTGTATATCCAAAGCATTTGTGAATTTATTCAGAAGTCACTCAAAATCTTGGTATTGTTTCTTTTGGACGTCAGTATAGTTAATCTGTAGGTGTCAGGTGAACCAGTCTTTGATTAACTTTGATGAATGCACTGAATGATTCTGTCAAAATATTGTCAAATCATAAAGTAAAAGAAGAGAAAATGTCAATTGATGAAAAGTATCTCTGATAACACCAGTTGTATTTTTCATTTGTATTTCCATCACAGTTATTTGACAGAATCAACACATATATCTTGTCGGTTACTTTTTATGCGGTATTTGTGTTTTCATTAAGGTTAGCTTACACTGATTCCGTTGTACAAACTCGTAAATCACAAAGAATCTGAAGAAGGCGAGATTTTTGTATACAACACAACATAGAGAGACACTACTTTAATTACTAATTTCATTAAACGTTTAGTTTTCATTCCTTAAATCAAACATCCAAAGCTTGAATTTATTATACCTGCTTTTGCATGCTAATCAGTGTGCTAAGGAATATGTCCGATAGGCTGATGTGCCCTAGCCGACTTACAGACAGGAATAGAAACAACCCGCTGTGCTATGTTCAATCTGCCCTCTGGTAAGAGAAGTAATTAATCTGCAAGTCGGTATATTTCCCTTCAAGACAATGTATCAACTGAATAATATACCAGGACTTGACTTGAGGTTAATTAATGTCTAATCGCATTGGAGGGAATCTGGAGTGTTAGGTCAGTGTTAGGTCAGACATTGTAATGTAAAATGTGAACTGGTACAATTGACCAGAGCGAATTTGACACATTATTTGATCATCGTGTCTTCTCATTGGTACCATCTATTTGCAATGATTATTTGAGAGTATATTACGTGACCTATCTCTTCAGTGTTCAGTGTATTGCAGGAGACAATGCCGCCAGGGGCGAGTGGGACGATGTGATGAAGTTAGATCTATGATATTCAGCAAAAACTAATCTGACAACCTAAGATCTCTGCGCCGAGCAAGATTTTAAATTTGAAGAACCGGTGAATTTAAACCTATGAATGTTTGCTTGTCCTATTAGTATCATTGAAATGACAGCTTCAATTCGTTACTCTACAGTGTGGCATTTCTTAGCGGTGAACTGGCTTTGCGATTTGCACTGCACTGATTTTTTTAGACATAACTCGAGTTGCAGGATCTACACAGACGTCAGGATAAGAAGATATGTCAAATGGAGAGGGGAGCTAAACGTAGGTTCCTTACTAGACCTTTGTCAAGATCCTCAAGGCTATTTGGTTTGTATTTGTGAGAGCTTAGTGAGAAGGAACTATACTCCTCTGAGAAGATATCTCCTGTGATAGCAGGCTCACGCGGAGATGTATATTAGAAGTAAGATGAAATATAGAGGCCTATGCCTTGACTCAGGATCTTGACAACAGTCTAGTTCCTTACCTTCCACGACAAGAATTAGAAGATTGAGATTGATTCTTTCATATTGTCAATATCTCTCCAAAGATGTAGAGGATAGTATTTCTCGGCGCCAGAATCTTCTTGATATAAGGTCTTGTGTCCATTCACAAAATAGAATCAAAATTGTCTTATGAATGACATGACATACAGTCATGCATGTCATCACCAACATTTGCTGCAGACGTTTAAGAGCATGTGCACTAGACATAATAAAGACTGCACCACAGTAGGACATATTGGTGATCATGAACACGTATTGAACATGATATGATCATGCCTGTGGGGAGGTAGGCGATCATACGTAATCATTATAGTTAGTGTGTTTTTGCTGTGGCGCACTAGGTCTTTAAAGAGTTGAGAGGTCAAATCAAATTCCATTCTGTAGCCAACGTCATCAATATCGGGTGTTTAATAGTCTACTTGTTCCCCCTGGGATTTGGTTCCTCAAGAACCATTTTCCTAGGAAAAGTATTCCTACCCTGGATCACGGTATCAATTTCCTTATGTATTTGGGTTTCCCCCGGAACTTTTTGCTGACGGAACCAAACATCGTTTACACAACCACCTCTGTTGGGCAGGACTTCGTTGATACATGCTTCTGATCAGTCGACAGATGTCAGCTTGACTCATTCTGTTCCACTCAGTGAGAGCAACAGTGAGAATGTAAGGTGGATTTTTATTTTGACGCACACGTTTGCCAATGAGGACATGGACATGTTGAATAGCAGAAAGATCAGGAATGAGCACTGCACATGCCCTCACATAGGTGTTTTGCTCACAAGGAAACGCCTGTGACGTATTTAACCATTACAAATTAAAAAATTGTTGGTATTGTTATCTATTATTTTTCTCTGAACTCTTTCAGTTTGGGAAAAAGCAAATGTCGCACTGAAAATGTCAAACATGTAAAGACCACAAAACTAAGCTGATTGATTCACTTTTTCAATTGTTAATTATAACACCTCTTAACACTTTGTAACATAGTTAAACAAAAGAAGTATGATGGAAACTCGGATAATTTTGCTTTGTTTTATTTTAGTGCCAGACATCTGATCCCAGAAACAAAATTCAAAAGGTGAATTTAAAGGTATATATTGGACATTTATTAAATGGAGCTTACATAAATATTGTCAGACGGTCTACCGGCATTTTATGTTGTGATATATGAAAAGACTTTGATCTACGAGAATATGATATTAATCCGTCCTGTATCATTGAGTAGATGAAGCAGATTTATATCTAGATGCTGTTGGTGCTCAAGGTAAATATACCGTATTAAGTAGATTAGTCATGTTGGTCGAGATGTTCTGATAAAATCCAACGTAAAATGAAAAGCTGACTACATTTGGTAGATAAGATGTCTTCACTGCAAAGCGACAGACCTGGGCGTCTTAGAGATTGGGATTAAAAATATCAAGATCAATGGCTATCATTACGTGTACTCTATTGTGCTTGCAAGATGACACTTATTTGAGTATTCTTGGGAAACAAACAACAGTTAATATTAAAACAGAGGAAAGCAGAATAGTTTCATTTATGCAGACGATTTGTCAGCCAAACATCAACGAGTAAGACACATCCAGAGAAAGTAGATCGAACAGACAAAGAGATAAGTGAGCGTAGATCGAACACACAAAGCGCAACAGATGCTTATATATTTATCTACTATAACAAGCATAAACATACCTAGCCTTATTTCTGCTTGCAAGTGTTACCGCCTATAAAAACTCCATCACGCTGACCAGTGAATAGTAAGGGTTTAACAAATATGATTAATTTCACCTCATTCCATTGATTTCAAGAACAAGAAGTTGCAAAACCCAGGAGAACATGTTGTGTGCTTGATCCAATTATCTCAAAGTTATAGTAAATGCCAATCAATAAAACATTGATTTATGATTTGTTCGCAACAGCGTAGGAATGTTTGTTTTCTCATTTCACATTTATTCGAATATGAGATTGACTGAACTAGCTTGTTGTTCTTTGGCTCAGATTCAAGAATGGAATACGTCATGAAGAACTTAAGACAAGAAGTAAAACGATACCAATCTGAATATATCTTTATCGCAGCGTGAAGGGATATTTAGTTACCTATATATGTTTGAGTATACATATATTGTAGACAGACACATGTTATTCTGGATACAAATACAACATGCATCGAACACGATACACTGACAGAGATGTGTTAATCGCAACAACATCCACAACAACAAAAACAAAAACAACAACTAATACTACACCCCAAATTAAGTACAGAAGCATCTTGTTTCGATTGAGTCATTTTACTTGGTTTCGGCAATCTTTTAGCCACATCACTACGGTGTCACGTCGGTTAGATGCTCCTGTCTCCGGGATATAGGAGAGGTACCTGTTCAATATTTGGTTCTGTCCACTAATGCCTACAGTTACTAACAGCTACAGAACAAAATGTTAATAGTGTCGTTATGCCTGATTCCTCGTATTTAAAATAGTATAGTCCAATGTCATTTATGCAACGATAATTACTGCTTACTGTTCACTATAGATACAAGTCAACATATATTATTATCAACGAAACAGAAACGATATTTTGAAATTAAAAAGTCAGATTGTGAAAGAATCAGAATATTTTGGTGCTTTTTGTACGACTGATTAGACTATTTGATTTTGAGATAAGTTGGAAGTACAGATTAGCGTTTATGATAACGTTCGTCCGATAGTCTATAAAATGTGCAGTATGTATGTACATCTGGCCACACAATGTATATACGAGTCTCAAAATATATAATATAAAACACTCGTAATACAGTAAAAGACAAATTACATTTTAAAACATGTTTACCACAGTAATAAAATACAACAACAATGTGCACTAGAAGCAGTTATTAAAGTAAATCTCAACAACTGAACTTATACTCGTGGAATTATTGATAGAGCCGCAAGCCATTTAGCACATTTTAGCCAGTCTAAACCATACTTGTACATGTATATGAATCAGAAGAGAAATAAACCCTTTGTAGTATGTCTAAGTTTCATTTGTGAAATATAATGTTTTACTTGAATTAAAAGGAACATGTATATATGAGCTATATCTATGAGACCTTTATGTATACAGCAGCATACCTTAGATGTTGTTAATGAAATCGAAAAAGAGCATTGTAACCAGTGCACATCAAAATTATATGGCATACGATGCTCTCCGAGTGCATATAATTGCAGAAAACACCCATTTCAGTTTTTAACAATATCACAAATTGCCCTGGTTTTTCACCGTTTATAAAGTAAGTAAAGTAAATATATGTGCTATGAATTTAATTTTGATACATTTGTCATGAATAAATATTCTGTATCAGTATTAGCCTTCTGCATTTCGTTATCACTTTATTATTAGTAGTTTACTATAACTGAGAGAATTAAAGCCAAACGAAACATATCATGAAGGCATTAGTAAACTTGTAAGCAAAACAATGGGCCCGGCATTCAAGGGGTGATATCACTGCCATCTTGTGTCCATATATATCAGTGGTGCATGATATTGCGTAATCTTTCTGTAGGCATTCGTCACTGTAGGCATTAGTGGACTTCATCCAGAATACATTTAGACCAGTATTCGAACTATGATTGCCAAGGCTGGCAGATCACTGGGCCGACACGCTAACTACTGCGCCACCCCATGCCCCTTTCGATTTGACACCATATTGGTTTATGTTTGCTCAAAATATATATCCATAGCTTGATGACGGTGTAAGGGTCCATATGGACGGCCCAACAGCATTGCAGCAAGACGTTGTCAAACTATTGTGTTACTTGTTTACTTATCTCCGATTCTAAATAATGCCTACCACAGAAAAAATATATAACAAGCAAAATGATATAACAAATTTAAAACTTACAATTGTATTGAGGTTTACATAAGAATATTAATAAGGCCACTTATATTGCGTTGAACACCACGTACCCGGTCAAAACGCTTCATTATACCCCTGTCACTGGAACAATGTACAGTTCCCAAGGAGAACGCAACCTAGGCTGCCTGTTAGGGGCTTGAAGGGTAAATCACTTCGCCATCATTTTCCGACCAGGTACCCATTTTTAGCTTGATAAAACAGCCTAACAGCTCGGCAACCCTAACCGGTCACCCATCCTGTAGAACAATTGCAGGTTTTAATTGCAATAATCAACCCGAAGAACTTAACGTGTTTCGTAAAATAGCTGTGTTTCTGTTTACGGACCTCGTCATTGTTTCTTTGGTGAATATGTCATACCTCGTAATTCATAAGTTTGCCAAAAGCAAGAAAGGTTAAAGGCAGCGAGAGGAATTACCTGGCGGGAACCCCACTTATAAGAAGTGTCATTCCCACCCCATGCATCTCACTTTCAATTGTAATGATTATTATCTGTTCTGCTATCTGCTGCGGCGTTCCTCAAATACAAAAAAACTGTTGGGAAACGCTGGATTCTCACAGTTGACTTCATTTCATCATTGGAAGATTGACATTTCAGAACGCTATGTCTGCAAAACAAGGTTCAGTAGTTTAATTTGCCTGTTTGGTCACGTCAGCGGGGTCCCCAGACGCGTGGTTAATGCCCATCTTTCTCAAAGGGTGCACTAATTGTGTTTTGAACAACTTAATGTGCTTTCAGAAGCTGTCAGCATCCACTGAAATGGACCAATCAAGCCTCCCTATATACCTCATCACGTTATTATAAACACATACCCATTAAGCACGTGTCATTAAATATGAATCATATCGACC